>JAMPIV010002756.1:237500-247500 GCA_024509875.1 Oreohelix idahoensis | reverse complement strand
AGGTAAACCCCCATCTACGCAAGTGACATTAAGTAATTCAAGAGGAGAAATTTATTTGTTTCAAGGATCTACAAGACTGATGAGAGCCAATATTATTAAGACCAGATATCAGGGGCTTATTGCTGCAGCGGTGAGCAACACAGAAGAACGACCTGGTGACTTGGAAACCCTCTGGATTAAATTCAAGGATATCATAAAGACAGCTGCTGCAGAAGCATGCGGTGAAGTCCGACTTGGGAACAAGAGAAAGAGGACACCTTGGTGGACAGAGGAAGTCAAAGAGAAAATAAGATAGATAAGAAAATGGCATGGAAATAATACTTAGGATTAAAAACACAACAGATTCAAATGATAGTCAAATATTGTATGTGACATCAGATATATATTAGAAAGAACAATAGTGCTATAGCAAAAAAGTCCACGGGAAGAATTTGGAGAAAAGCTAGAAAAAGATGCGCAAGAAAACCAGAAAGTGTTGTATAAGACCCTAAAGAACATGAGGAAGGAAAAAGAAATGCCCTCTCAAATTTATAAAGGAACAAGCAAGGCAAATTGCTTACTGCCCTAAGGAAGTAATGGAAAGATGGAATCACAATTTCTCAGATAACTCCTGGATGGTGAGCATGTGTAGAAGCATCAGGTTATGATAAACACTAGCACAGATTAGAGAAAACCAATGATGGTGAAGATGACATAAAGAAAAAAAAAATACTGAAGGCAGCACTGGAAAAAATCAAGATGGGCAAAGCAGGAGGGCATGATGGTATAACACCAGAAATGGTTAAGTTCATAGATAGGCGATATTACTCTTAAGGGTTTCACAGATAGCGTGGATACAACAAGACCATACCAAAGATTGGGAGATTGATTATAACACCAATTTTCATAAGGGTGATCAATCGATAATGTGGAAACCATAGAGGCATATTGCCCTATATCAGTGTCCCTGATGTAAAATTGACTCTAGATCCTAGAGCAGAGATAAGACGCCTAGATAGATAATAGATAGGTAGAACGAATTCGAACGAACCGAACGAACGAACGAACTTTATTTTCAAAGGGTTAAGAATTGGGCACGCAGGCCCGTCTGACATTCTGCCCTTCCTCTCTCTCTCATCATGTATACTAATATCCTTTCATCCTCACATTTACTTTAAGCATTATTAAGGCATTTATCATTATAAAAGTAATATTACATTTGCAATAATCATCATAATTAAAGTGTTTTTAAAATATAATAAAATAAGAAATTATGTGAAAAAAAAAAAAAATAAAAAAATTAGTAATAATGAATTTGAAAAATAAAAAATAAAATAAAAAAATCCTAATAACCTTAAAATTCAAAAAAAAAATGGAAAAAAAAAAAAAAAAAAAAAAAAAAAAAAAAGAAAGAATTCTTCGTCCTGTAAATTAGTGATTTGAGACATATTCAGAGGTATGTTATGAGAACTTGTAAAATGTTCATACGGTGTTCAACTGAAGGACTCAGGGACTTTTTTTTTTTTTTTTTTAGGTTCATCAAGATGAGGTGGGTAGACAGTTACTTTCCATTTTCCTTTCCATTTCCTTTGCGTCCCAAACTCAAGACCAGAATCAGACTAGGTAGATCTTTAGATATACATATACGAAAGCAAATTAATTTGCCAGGGTTGAAAATCGGACACAGTCCCCTCTTGCATTCTTCCATCCTCTTGCTCATCTTTTATTACTGTTACTCAACATTCTCCAGGGTACTGAAAGTATTAATTTAAGGGCAGTGCAACATTACAAGGAAGTATAACAGCATACATTAACAGTACCTGATCATAAAATTAAGAATATAAGTTATTAAGAATATAATATTAAGAATAAGTATATTGTAATGAAAACTAGATCATCAGAGCCTCCATACAGTATATTAGATAAAAGTACAACACAATCAGTTAGGGTGGCATATAATCAGCACTCATAAAGTATTTGAACAGTATACGATTGTATGAGTAAGGACTGTGCGTGTTTTTCAGGTCATTGGGAAGATTGTTCCAAAGATGAGCAGCTGAGTAAGCCAAACTAGTTTTAAATAGGTCAAGCCTGGGCTTGGGTACCTGTAATTTATTTAAGCGCTGACTACGTCTGTCATTGTTTTTTTAAAAGCGGCCAAAGATACTTTGGAGCATTCTGTGACAGGATTTTGTGAATAAATTTCCCTTTGTTAAAGAGGAAGCGCTTCCTGAGGGGTAATATTTGAAGATAATTATATAAATCTATACAATGTGATTGGTGTTTATCAGCAACAAGGCGCATTGCGCGTTTTTGAAGCGAGTGGAGCCTTTTTGTGTTGGAGACAGAACAACCATCCCAGATTGTGGAACAATAGTCTAGATGCGTTTGTATATGAGATATGTAGAACATTTTCCTTGCCTCTTCATCCAGGAAATGTTTAATTTTGGCTAATTGGTAAACTTTTTGTGCTGTTTGCTTTGTGAGTGCATGTACATGTGAGTTCCAACTTAGGTGTTGGTCAACAGTGATACCTAGAGTTCTGTGTTCATTTACGTTTTCAATTAGTGATGTTCCAATGAAGAGCTGAAGTGTTGTTTTCTGCAAGTTTTGTAGTTTTTGTCTGGTTGATATTAACATACATTTGTTTTACTAATATTTATTTGCATGCGATTCTCGTTGCTCCACGTAATAAGATTATGTGTATCGTTTTGTAAAGATTGTTCTAGTGTGGTGCAACATTTATCACTAGTATAGACAGTACAGTCATCGGCAAAAAGGTCACATGATGAGTGTTTGAAGTATAGAGGAAGATCATTAATGTATACGGTAAATAGAAGAGGGCCGAGAATAGAGCCCTGAGGAACACCTGTATGGACAACGGTTGGGTTCGACAAGGAATTATTGTAAGAGACTATTTGTTGTCTGTCTGACAGGAACGATTTAATTAACTTTACCAGCTTAATATTTACTTTCATTGTTTCTAATTTTCTAATTAAAATAAAGTGATCTATCATATCAAATGCTTTTTTGAAGTCTGCAAAAATTGTTCCACATATATTATCGTTATTGATGTTTAGGTGCCAATTGTCTATTATCTTTGTTAAGGCTGGGTGGCATGAATGCTTTGGTCTAAACCCTGACTGACTGCCGATTAGCAGGTCATTATTGACTAGGTGTTGTAGTGTTGTTTTGTGGATGTGTTTTTCCAGTGGTTTGGACAGCGACGATATAAGAGAAATGGGCCTATAGTTACTAAGATTACTACTATCAGATGAACCTGGTTTGAGAAGTGGGTATACTTTAGCGCTTTTAAAAGCAGATGGAAAGTAACTCCTTGCGATACATTGATTATATATGTATGTCAGTGAATCACTAATGGCTGGTGCGGCAAAGCGCAGTATTCGATTACTGATTCCATCAAGTCCCGATGAGTTATTATCTTTAAGGCCAGTAATATAGTTATAAACTTCGTTAACTGTTATAAAAGGGATGTCGGGTGGAATTGTGTTAGTACATTTGTTCTCGCAGAACGTTGATAATTTGCTTAAGTCACAAGGGGGAGACGGAATGGTGGATTTTATATTGTGGATGTCTGCCTGAAAATGATTGCTGTAGTCTGTACAAGTAAGTGGCGTATTGGGAGTATGTGGGTCTGGAAAATTTCGTTTGTTCACTTAAAGTGTTGATTGCCTTCCATATCTCTTTACTGTTAGTTTTGCTCTGAACTAAATTTCTAAAGTAGTTTTTCTTTTCTCTGCGAATTAAGTATTGTACTTTATTTCTTACTGTCCGATATGTAGTGATATCCTTATTTTTATGCGCTCGATCTCTTTGCCTCATAGCGTCAATAACTTCTTGTGTGATCCATGGAGATTTAATTTGCCTTTTCACGCGAATTTCTTTAGTAGGCGCATGCTTATTAAAAATACTATAAAATATCATTGTCCAATATGCGATGCCGTCATCGGGATCAGGAATTTGAAAAACGTTGACGAGAGGGGCAGTTCGCAAATCATTCAAAAATAATTCACGGTTGAAATTTTTAAGACTTCTATATTGAAAACTAATGTGTTTATGTTTTGGAGACTTGTACCCATTTTTTGCCCAAGTGCAACATATTGGATAATGGTCACTCATAGCAATAGTAGGGATGGAGCATTCTATAATGTTTTCTGGACAGGTTACATAGATGTGATCGATCAGTGTGGATGACGTTTTTGTTACTCTGGTAGGTTTGTTGATTATTTGTTTCATGTTATACGATGCTATGATGCTGGTCCATATTTGGTTTGGCTTATGCATATCGATATTAAAATCACCAAGAAGAATAATTTCATTAACTGTAGTAATCCCGGTTTATCCATCATGTTGAAAAATCTTCAAACCATGTTGTTCCTACACTGGGATTACGATAAAATATCCGATTAAAAGTCTTTGCTTTTGTCGGCTTTTATCATAACCAATGCATTCTATATCTATAGTCTCAGATCGTTTCTACCATAGTTGACTGGTACTACCAAATAAGGAGATGTGGTCACGCTTCGTTCAAGAAATTATAGACCGAACGTGTCTCTATACAAGAGAAGGCAACTCCTAAAAAATTGTAGTTTCGATAACTCGGATTATGTCCCTTTGACCATAGAAAACATAATACACACTTCAGTCAAAAAATGATCATACATATCAAAAAATGTTTATACAAACGAAAAATAATAATGATCCGTGCGTAACACTTACCAATATTATTTCCACCAGAAACAAACACTTGAAGTCATGATGACAAACAACAACTTAGCTTGACAAGCCAGTATTACCTCATAGTACTACAGCACAACTTACAAACATAGTGCAATAATAATATATGTCAATACAAAGATCCTATCTATAAATTGTGTACATACAACTTATGATTACATTTGATTTTGATTCCTGAGTCACTTTGTAGTTGAATCAGGATATCTATTATTGACAGGAATTAATACATATTTTTAAAAGTTACACGTGAGTTATTAAGATAGTCTTATAGAGTGTTCTATGTATGTGAGTGTTACAGTGTTGTAAAGTATTGTGAATTAAATTAAATTGTTTATCTGTTGGTTGGTTGTTGTGAACATACACTTCATCATTATCATAACCCTAGACATTCAACGTAGTCATCACAATATTCCAGAATAAGCCTGACTGAGGTATAAATGTGGTAGCAAGTAAGGTTATCTGTAATACACCACACTTATTAGATACAGATACCTTCACAGCTGATCTCAGTCAGTACACTAAGTCCCCTATAAATATTTATAACATCCCACTTTACCACAAACGGTTGGGTTCGACAAGGAATTATTGTAAGAGACTATTTGTTTTCTGTCTGACAGGAACGATTTAATTAACTTTACCAGCTTAATATTTACTTTCATTGTTTCTAATTTTCTGATTAAAATAAAGTGATCTATCATATCAAATGCTTTTTTAAAGTCTACAAATATTGCTCCACATATATTATCGTTATTGATGTTTAGGTGCCAATTGTCTATCCTCTTAAACTTGATAAGACCAGATAGATATATAGATAGATAGATAGATAGATAGATAGATAGATAGATAGATAAATAGATAGATAGATAGATAGATAGATAGATAGATAGATAGATAGATAGATAGATAGATAGATAGATAGATAGATAGATAGATAGATAGATAGATAGATAGATAGATAGATAGATAGATAGATAGATAGATAGATAGATAGATAGATAGATAGATAGATAGATAGATAGATAGATAGATAGATAGATAGATAGATAGAACGAACGAACTTTATTTTCGAAGGGTTGAGAATTGGGCGCGCAGGCCCGTCTAACATTCTGCCCTTTCACTCTCATTAATCTTGCATACTATATCCTTTTATTCCCACATATTACTTTAAGCATTAATTTAAAGGCATGCAACATTATAAAGTTAACATAACAGCATTCATTTATAGTATACAATCATAATAAAAAATGAGTAGGTTTTTTTTTTTTTAAATAAACAAGATAGTGACTGTGTGTTCTGTTACATGTTCAATTTGTATTGATTCCGCGTGTAGCTGTAGCGATCTTTTGGTGCAGTTTAGGAGTTTCTGTCTGGTGATAATCAACATAGATTTCGTTTTTGCTGTGTTTAATGGTATACGATTCATATTACTCCATTTTGTTTGATTGTCTACATCGCATTGAAGAATCATTTCAAGTGCCACGCAGTCATTGTCACTAGTGTAGATAGTACAATCATCTGCAAAGAGGTCACATGTTGAATATTTTAGATGTAGTGGCAGGTCATTGATGAACATTGCGAAGAGTAGGGCCCAAGAATAGAACCCTACGATACTCCTGTATCTATCCTCGAGAAATCTGATGTCGAGTTGTTGTGAAGCACTAACTGTTGTCGATCTCCCAGGAATGATTTGATGATGTTTCGTGGATTAGGGCCTATTCTGAGGGTTTCCAACTTTTGAACCAAGATAGTGTGGTCAATGCTGTCAAATGCTTTTTTAAAGTCAACAAAAACAGCACCACCTAATTTTCCATCATTTACGTTCGACAGCCAGTTGTCTGCCTTTTTGGTGAGAGCTGTGTGACAGGAATGTTTGGGTCTGAAACCTGACTGGCTCTTAATGAGCAGTTTGTTTGTTGTTAAGTGTTGAAATGTGGTGTTGTTGGGACCTCAAGACGCAGCAATAGAGACCGCAGTCAGCGACTCATAGCTTGACTGCCTGCGTCAGGACCAGAGAACCAGAGCTGGTCAAGACCGCACTCCACCTCCACGTGCTGGTCCTGGAAACAGTCTGCAGCTGTGAAGTCTGGCTGAGCGAGTGTGGATCGAAATGGGAAGGCAAACCCAGTCCTAAAAAGTGCCGTGCAGAAGTCGGATGTGTCGACCGAAACGTGCAGATATCACAGCTTAGGCGTTAACAGACACAACGCAACCACCGTCCTTTTCAGGACGAACGAAGAAGAAGAAGAAGAAGAAGAAATGTGGTGTTGTAAATGTGTTTCTCTAGTGGTTTTGAAAGAGATGATAGAAGGGATATTGGTCTGTAGCTGTTGGGATCGCTATGTGAGCCAGATTTATAGAGGGGGTACACTTTGGCAGATTTAAATGCTGTGGAGAAGTAGTTGTGTGCAATACATTGATTGTACACATAGGTTAAGGAGTCGCAAATGATGGGTGCAGCGTAACGTAGAATCTTATTGCTGATACCATCAAGCCCAGATGAATTGTTGTTTTTTTAATGCCAAGATATATTTGAGAACTTCGTGTACTGTTAGAAAAGGAATATCTCTAAGATCTGTTATGGTATGTTCAGTGTTGCAGAAGGCTGTCAATTTACTAATATTGCAGTCCATTGGCTTTAGTGTCGACTTGAGATGGTTAATTTCTGTTTTGAAGTGGTTACTGAAATGAGTAGCCGTGAGGGAGCAGCTTTTTGGTAAAGAGTTTAGTGACTTTGTTTTGTGTGTTAGTGTTCTAATGGCTGCCCAGACTTCTTTACTGTTTGCTTTGTCTTGAATCATCTTTCTGAAATGTAGTTTCTTTTCCTGACGAATGAGGTATTGTACTTTGTTTCTAAGCATCCGATACCTGCTGAAATCTTTGAGCTTATGTGCTTCGTCCCGCTCTCTCATTGTTGATAATATTTCGTTTGTTATCCATGGGGTCTTTCTGATATTTTTAACACGAACTTGCTTTATAGGAACATGTTTGTCGAATACGTTGTTAAAAGTTTGTGTCCAGTATGTTATGGCTTCTTCTGGATGCGGAAGTTGGTACACGTATGAGAGAGGGGATATTTGTAGGTCTTGTAGGAATAATTGAAGGTTAATGTTTTTGAAATTCCTGTAATGGACTGTGATGTGTTCCGTTTTAGTTGCTTTGAACCCTTTTCTCTTCCAGGTACAGCAAATAGGATAGTGGTCCCTTAATGCTGTCTGTGTAACTGTGCATTATATAATGTTTTCTGGGCAGGTCGTATAGATATGATCAATTAGTGTAGATGATGAATCTGTTACTCTCGTGGGTCAATTGACCAACTGTGTGAGATTTTTTGAGATGGTGATATCATTGCACGTGTTGTTCGATTTGTGAAGGTCAATATTGAAATCCCCCAGTATAATAATTTCCTTCGAAGAAGCCCAAACGTTGTCCATCATTCGTGAGAATGTGTCAAACCATACAGTAGAAGAGCTAGGGTTTCGGTACAGGTAACTAATTAAAACGGGGGTCAGGTTGGGAAGTTTTATTTCCAGCCATATACATTCAATGCCAGTATGTTCTAGATCATCACGGCGTCTGTACTGAAGAGATATTGAGAGTATATGATTAGCCCTGTTTCATGTTGTCTGTTAGAATCCCTGCGAATGGTGGTGAATCCATTAATCCCAATTTCTTCATCTGTAATTTTGTCATTGAGACGGGTTTCAGAAAAACCAAATATGTGGAAGTTTGGTTGGAAAGAGGTGGAGACTTCAGAAAGCTTACCTAGCAGGTAGTAAAAGTTTAAATGACCAATTTTAAGCCCTGATAGTTTAAGCCATGAATTAGGGATATTGCTTATATTTTGATTTCAGTTTTTGCACTCGGACATGATAATAGTCAATAGGAAAGAAACAATGAAGGGAGTAGGAATGAGTAAGAAGCAATAAAATTAGTACACAATAGTTAATACAAAATTGTAAACAAGTTATAAAATATACGCTGCAATAGATTTCTCTAAAGTCCGTGGACGCTGTTTACAGTATCTTAATCTTTGCAAAAAGGGCTGTTTTTATCTTAAAATAGTCTGTTCCGAACACACAGGAATATTTTTACTTCAACCAATGTCAATGTAGAGAATTAATCTTTTCGGGACAGTTAAAAGTCCACGCTTGTTAATTTTATGAGGATTCCCTAATTTTCCTCAACACGAATAAACAAAGGTGCAGGTGGAGAGAAGGCATCAATTTGGGAACTAAGCTCCAAGCTGGTTTGAAATACAGCTTTTAAGTGAGTTTATCTGCAACAGCTTGGTGTTTGTGCGCTGAGTTTTGTTGTGAAAAGTCGTATACAGACATCTGAAATGTCTGCATCAATACTTCTGGGCTATACTGCCTAAGCTGATGTAGCACAGACGAACTATGAGAGTGGCATTGTTGGCAGGTAGAGACAGGATGAAGAAAGTCCCATTTCCTAGTTGTAGTTCCTGTGTTGTGGTTACTTGATCTAGAGGAAATACGGGTCATACTTGTAGCCCAGTCTTCCCATCTATCTAGTTGTGTACGTCGAGCAGGTAGTGGCGGAGATGTCTGTAGTGTGGGTAATGGGGGAAACATTTGGTCATAAAGATTAGGGTGTTGGATGGGAGTAGGTGTAGCTTTGCTAGATAAATGAGTATTACCTGAGGATGACGATGAGTGGTTATGAGGGGTTCTGCGTGGATTCTCTGAGTTTAGTGTGTAATTTGTGTCACTGACTGACGAATACGTGTGTTTGTGGTGAGTCCTCTCGGGGAACTTTAAATTTTTGGCTAGGTAGCTTGTCCCTAGCTTAGAAGTGTGGACTTGATCTATATATATCATCTTTTTTGGTGCACCTGACTTGGTGTGAAAAAGGTGTGTTGTTTGTGAAAGAAATGTGATGTTTAGTGCAGAAATCATTTAGCACCTTGTTGTTGATATCTACAGTTTGGCGTGCTTGACCATAGCTGGGTGGAACTATTGACGAGATAAATATGGAGGTGTTTGGGAATTTTTGTTTTATGTTGTCAATCATTCTGGAGATGTCTAATGGGTAAATAGTGTATCCATTTGTGCTATCATTTATCCCTACGTGTACTGTTGTTTTCCTTATGTTGGTATTTCTGTGGAGGTGGCTGATTTCATTGGTTGTTTTCACTATTCCAGCTCCAGGTGTGGTATTACTGTGACAATGTCCTCTGGCGTTGTCCACCTTCTGTCACTGTGAATACCTTTTAGCAGTGAGTCCCCAATGATGATGTGATGTG
>JAMPIV010002756.1:0-232500 GCA_024509875.1 Oreohelix idahoensis | reverse complement strand
CAGATAAAAAGATAGATAAATAAATAGATCGATATATAGAAAGATAGATAGATAGATACATACATAAATAGATATATAGAAAATAGATAGATAGATAGATATATAGACAGACAGATAGATAGATAGAAAGATAGATATATAGGTATATAGAAAGATACAGAAATAGATAAATAGATAGTCAATCAGACAAACAGAGAGAAAGACAGACAGACAGACAGACAGATAGATAGATAGATAGATAGATAGATAGATAGATAGATAGATAGATAGATAGATAGATAGATAGATAGATAGATAGATAGATAGATAAGTAATTTGGTAGATAGATAGACAAACAGATATAAAGGCTTTTAGATAGATAGATAGATAGATAGATAGATAGATAGATAGATAGATAGATAGATAGATAGATAGATAGATAGATAGATAGATAGATAGATAGATAGATAGATAGATAGATAGATAGATAGATAGATAGATAAATGGAGAGAGAAGGATAGGTAGGAATATAGATAGATAGACAGATAGAAAGATAGATAAATAAATAGATCAGATAAATAGATAGATACATGAATAGATCGATATATAGATAGATAGACAGAAAAATAGATAGATAGATAGATAGATAGATAGATAGATAGATAGATAGATAGATAGATAGATAGATAGATAGATAGATAGATAGATAGATAGATAGATAGATAGATAGATAGATAGATAGATAGATAGATAGATAGATAGATAGATAGATAGATAGATAGATAGATAGATAGATAGATAGATAGATAGATAGATAGATAGATAGATAGATAGATAGATAGATAGATAGATAGATAGATACATAGATAAATAGATAGATAAATAGATAAATAGATAGGTAGGTAGATAGATAGATAGATAGATAGATAGATAGATAGATAGATAGATAGATAGATAGATAGATAGATAGATAGATAGATAGATAGATAGATAGATAGATAGATAGATAGATAGATAGATAGATAGATAGATAGATAGATAGATAGATAGATAGATAGATAGATAGATAGATAGATAGATAGATAGATAGATAGATAGATAGATAGATAATTTGATAGATAGATAGACAAACAGATATACAGGCTTATAGATAGATAGATAGATAGATAGATAGATAGATAGATAGATAGATAGATAGATAGATAGATAGATAGATAGATAGATAGATAGATAGATAGATAGATAGATAGATAGATAGATAGATAGATAGATAGACAAACATATATTCAGGCTTATAGATAGATAGATAGATAGATAGATAGATAGATAGATAGATAGATAGATAGATAGATAGATAGATAGATAGATAGATAGATAGATAGATAGATAGATGCATAGATAAAAAGATAGATAAATAGATAAATAGATAGGTAGGTAGATAGATAGATAGATAGATAGATAGATAGATAGATAGATAGATAGATAGATAGATAGATAGATAGATAGATAGATAGATAGATAGATAGATAGATAGATAGATAGATAGATAGATAGATAGATGGATAGAGAGATAGATAGATAGATAGATAGATAGATAGATAGATAGATAGATAGATAGATAGATAGATAGATAGATAGATAGATAGATAGATAGATAGATAGATAGATAGATAGATAGATAGATAGATAGATAGATAGATAGATAGATAGATAGATAGATAGATAGATAGATAGATAGATAGATAGATAGATAGATAGATAGATAGATAGTTAGATAGATAGATAGATAGATAGATAGATAGATAGATAGATAGATAGATAGATAGATAGATAGATAGATAGATACATAGATAGATAGATAGATAGATAGATAGATAGATAGATAGATAGATAGATAGATAGATAGATAGATAGATAGATAGATAGATAGATAGATAGATAGATAGATAGATAGATAGATAGATAGATAGATAGATAGATAGATAGTGTTACAAAATGTGAGTTCGAATTCTTTGTTTTCTTTTCGTTTCGAAACTGCTTTTGTGAACTATAATCAACAATAATATTCTAACAAAGACAGATCATAGAGAGGCATTGTACTGCAAGTCTTTAGAAAATCAATATTGAACAACTAAGACGCGGTTCTGTCGTTGAAACGTAAATATCAATATTAGAAATATGCATCTTTCAAACAACGCAGTAGGATCTATGGAAATTGTATACTTTAAAACAGTTATCTTCTATTCTGATGATCACAGATATTCCTGCCTTTACAGTCAGACTATGAGATGTAAGTCACTAATTATTTCACAAATTCAGGTCAAGAGAAATGAGTAATGTAAAAGTTGGAACATTTATTGAAAATTTGCATTCATTTTTTCTTTCTTTCTTTTTCCAGTACGGTTTCAAGTGGAAACATGTAATTCAAACACTTTGTAACTCCTTTGTAATCATCCCGCTCCCACATTTTCTTTCTTTTTTAACGACACTCGTTAACAATGGTACACGTGAAACATAATCCTGCTTTGTTATTTTAGTGAATTCTATAAGTCACGTATGCCTTTCTTTCTTTCTTTGCTTCTTATGAATATGTGAAGTGCTATACGTTTATTCATATTCCTGTTACTTTCATAAACATATAAAACATATCTATTTAACTTGGTACTTACCCTAGATTCTGCACTGATCAAAATTTTGAGCTGGTCATTACACAACACAAATTTCCCCCATAACCGCATACATGCAAAGACTAGATATAAATCAACAAAGAATGAGATATAAATCATAGACTATGTCATTTTTAGGAAAGGCTCATTCAAGAATAAGGAGGATGTTAGAATCTTGAGAGGGCCAGAGATTGAAAGTGATCACTACCTGCTGATGATAAAGAAACAAATAAAAACATGTGACAGAATTGCTCGGCCTAGGAATTGTCCACTCTCACAAGCAGGGGAGATGATTAGTAAGACCTACAAGCTAAGAGAGCCACTCGTTAAGACCAGATATCAGAAACTTATTGCAATAGCACTGATAAAACTAGCAGAACGATCAGATAGATAACATGGAAACTCTCTGGCTTGAATTCAAAAAAGATCATAAGTACAGCTACAGCGGAAGCATGTTGTTAAGTCCAACTTGGGAAGAAAAGAAAAAGGGTACCTTGGTGGACAAAATAATTTAAAGTGAAACTAAGAGAAAAGAAAAAAAGTCTATTACAGCTTCAAAGTATTTAAAATGGTTGACCTGCTGCATGGCCTTTTCTCCAAGCAGAATCTGATGTATTTATTTCCTCTCGTTATATCACCATGGTTGGAGCTGTAGATGATCACCCTTCTCTTCTCCATGTCTTCCTTCCTGACTTGCAGGTTGGATTGACGATGTCCCTCTGATTTGGCAATCAAGGCAACATCATCGGCAAAGGCCAGCTCTAAAATACCGACATGCCCCACCTTCATGTACCCCATTGAATACTTTCTTGTCCTTTCCTTACTTGACCGAATAGTAGCAGCTGATATGCTTTTGTTAGCAAATAAATTCAGGATTCCTCCGCAAACAGAAATTGTCAAGAAGAAAAAGATGGCTGCACACCGTTCCAGCTTTGTTTCAGGCTTGACTTACGGATGCGAGTCATGAACAAGGACTAAAACCCATAAACCCATAAAAGCCATCTTAAAATCTCAGAAATAAAGTGTCTGAAGAATTTGGTCGCAGTAACAAGAAGGAACATGGTCCGCAACCAGACGATACGAAACCTAGCCACTGCAGACTAGGGTGAAACAGTCCCAGATTTGACGGTTTGGCCATATCTAGAAAATGGAAGAATATCGGCTGCCACGACTAAAATAGGAAAATAAGAGCCAGTGATCCAGAGCCCCAGCAACACCCAGAGTTCGGTAGAAGGACAAAATCAGACAATCCCCGAAAGGCCGAGGACTCGACTACAAGTATGTCAAAAGGGAGACAGCTGATATGACAGCATGCGTTTTCTCTGGGTAATTCCTACGCCCCATGGTAAAAGAGAACCAACTAAGTCACTAAGTAAGTAAGTAAATACTTTCCTTAGTAAAAGGTAAGGTAAAGCATCCCGTTACACGCCCATTGAGGCATATTGGGAATATGGTGTTAGGCCCACATTTTTTTGACCTTGTGCACAATATGGGAGATGTGGTCAGCATCGCGTCGGCCGCCTTAACCTTCCCAGAGTTGCTCTGGTACCCAATTGTTACAACGTGTAACAAATTTAATAATGAATTAGTTTTTAACAGTTAAAATATACAGGGAATGATGAATTTGTGCTTTAAATACAACCAAATGTAATAGCATTTATTTTAAACAAACATATGCCAAGTCCTCCTTTCGCGATCCATCAGTTCAAGTTTTTTCCCTTGTTTTCTTCATTATAACCATTTCTATCTTTAGTTCCCTTCATTTTCTCTCTTTCCCTGGAAATTCCAGAACAAGGACTGCCTTGTAATGCTATTAGTTGGCTTCTTCCTGTTACACTTTTATTGGTCTGATGATGTTCGTCATGTCTTACCAGCCTTTTTATTCAACTACATCAACTATGTTACGGGGTTGGTTGATTGTGTGGCTCACGAAGATCGTATGAAGATATTATCTTAGGGGTAGTAACAGTTCAAATCTTAATCCACTGTGTAAAAATTAAACATACTGAATGCACATTGTACAGAACTCCCATTGATAGATCCTCATACATATTTTTTAATGATCACAAAGTCGTCATACTTTCATCCCGGTATTATAAAGACAGCAGTGGCAATCTCATGTAGACATTGTCCATTAATAAGCGACAAGACAAGTCTTTTATATTTGGACAAGTGTAACCGCTCTGCTGTTACTGGTTACTGTGTGTTATCTCACTAGGTGGCAGATGGCAGGTCTAGTGACTTAATTTAAGTTTACAATCTCTCCTTTTTATCTTCCAAGTTATTTAGTTGATATCATTACTGGCCATCTCCGCCAGAGGTGTAAATTCCTGGATGATAATCTAATCCTTTTCTTGTATACTTCAGGTTCCTTCTTTGATGTTAAAATGACTTCGTATAGTGGTAGTTTAAATGTACATGGCATACAATCAGCAACTCATAAAGATGGAATCAAATTCGTTCTGATCCTTCAAAACTTTTAATAACTTAATAAAACCACACATATAATGAGTTATTCAAATGATAGAGTTCGCATTGAGGCCTTTACTGGATCTTTGTACTTCAGGTTAACTCATACATGAATTCTATGTTTTGTAACTTCCGTATTCCTCTTTAACTTATTCTTTTCTCCTGTAGACTTTCTTAGACTTCCCAAAACCTGCTCCTATTTCCTCATATACCAATGCTCTTTATTAGCATTCCATACTTGATTTGTTACTTAAATATATTCATCGACAAACTGGTCAGACTGGTCTCTATAACTGCTCCTAGCAACAAAATTCATCTCATGCATAAATAATTGTATGTACACCCTTGTGATACTTACAAGTGAGAGAGCATATTTGAAGTTCTTCTATAAAAGTCGACATTCACTTTTTCTTGAAAATCATATGCAATTCTGGATACTTCAAACCTTGTTCAATATAGCTCCTCTATAATATCTCTAGTTTCCTTCAAATGTTTACAGCCTTTTCATTACTTTACACTTAGTCGTTATAACCATCCGTTTTTCTTGGTACATAGTCGTAAACTTCTCGTAATGAACTGGCTAATCGTGCTTCTGCAAGATTCTCCTGTAAACAAAATTCTACTCTGTGCAAAATATAATCATAGTTCAATACTTACAAAAAACACAGCATAAACGCTGATCTCCTTTCAGAAATACACCTTAACTGTGAACCACAGAATCAAATTAAACTATCTCCCGATAGAATAACACTGGCTAGTGATGGCTGGACATCTAGGTATATTTACATATCAACCCTATCTGTAAAACCACAGAAGGTTCATCTTGTCCGCACAGCGATCACACCTTCTTCCTGAAGCACAACTCAGGACTGCCTGCCATCTAATGACCTCTGGTCATTTTGCGTGGTGTGTTTTTCTCGCCACTGTTCTGATTCGCTGACCCAAATCTTTTTCCTTAAATTTATTGGTCTAGCCTTTTTTTTTACCGTTCTCGAACATTATGTTTACAACTCACTATAATCACTCACTATTAGTTAACACGAACCGGTATTCTGAACCGTTGTCAGTTAGCAATATTATTATTTTCATTCATTATTTTCTTTTATGAGCTGTCCTAACTGTTTATCTCACCTTAAAAATAACATGAATAATGCTTGGGCAAACCCCACGGTGACACATGTGTCTTCATTTAACCGACTACGTTGAACGGGACAAGCCTTGCCAAAACGTGGCAACATTGTATTTTAAAAAATTAAATAAATATGATCTTGAAACTTTTACCATTAGTAAGCGACAAGACATAAGCATCATTTGCTCCTCAAATTTTTACTCACAATGACATCAGAAACTATCCCATTGTTACGGGTTTTGTTTTATATTTGATGAGTATCTTAAGACTCAGACCAAGTCCAATTCGGGGTATGCTAAGTAAACCCCGCACACACCTTTTCCCTACCAACTATAAATAATACTGCCAAAGGCCAGGCTTGACAATGGAAAATATATCTTAATATACGACACGATGCTCCTAAGGTATCCTTAGTAAAGCCATTATACACATAGGCATAATATAGTAAGGCAGTCCTCAGTACGTTTCCATATCGTCTGTAACTAATACACTGTCCTTGACAAGTTTTCACAATATTTTTTTTTACTCACTCGCACCATAATACGAATTCCTTTCACACAATAATCTAGCATCAACCCACGGAGGTGTATGGATGATCTAAAGGTCGAACACTTTAGGAATCTGAAGTGAAGTATAATATATAGGAGCGCAACACACATGCGTCCGCCTGTCTTGAATAAACACAGAAAAAGACCTATAATGATCGCTGACTTGTGTAGATAGCAACCGTAGACTTCTGCTACTCGGCCCAAAAGGCAATGACGTACTTCCTGTAACCAAGGGTCACCGGTCATCAACAAATATGACTAACAATCGAGCCGTATTTGGTATCGACAGATATGTTATGAATTTTACTTATAACACCCATGTACACATTGTCCATTAGTAAGCGACATGACATAAGCATAATATGCTCCGCAAATTTTTACTCACAATGACAGCAGAAAAACCCGTGTACACATTGTCCATTAGTAAATGGCGTAAATATGAGAAGATAGGACTGAGCTACTTATGGTCCCGCTGGAGCAGATGTGATAGTGAGAGCTTTGTGAAAGGAAGTTGTAAGAAATAGTACTGTTTCACGAGGAGGGGTAAACGTGTAGGGAAAAGGTGATAGTGTAGAGAGAAAAAGGCAGTCTTGGCTTGAGTAATTGCTCTAATCCAGCCTATCTTACGACTCTATTTAACTTTCACACGCCCTTACTCTCCTTGTACAACATACAAGATACACAACACTAAAGTACACAAACTTCTGTGACATATAACTACTACGTACAGACGTGAAAACAAACTATGAATAACATATATATATATACATACATACATACATACATACATACATACATACATACATACATACATACATACATACATACATACATACATACATACATACATACATACATACATACATACATACATACATACACACATACATACACACACACATACATACATACACACACACATACACACACACACACACACACACACACACACACACACACACACACACACACACACACACACACACACACACACACACACACACACACACACACACACACACACACACATACATATATATATATAAAATGAATGAAAATCCTTAGCTACATGCGAGATTTTTCATCTCTCCTGATTCTCGGGAACTTTTGCGGTCGATCCGTGAATCAAAGCTATTTTTCACAACTTCGCAGCCAGGCTCCACCGTTCCTGCATCGATTTCTTCCCCGCGTAGACGTTTCTCACTCTGGTGTTAATCAGAGGTGTTACAGAACTCTGCTCACTCTTAGTGACTACAAAAGACGTCCATAACATGACCGCCAGTGCCTTCTCTGGCCTGCCTCTTTGAAGGAATGACAGTAAGAGGTATAAGGATTGCTGATTATAATGGCTCGTGAGAGAAGACCGTAGGCGTGGCTAAGTTAAAATTAATACAGAGTGCAAATGACATGGCTTATAGCACGCTCACCTGGACATGCTAATTAGGGACGCACATGGAACCCACGTTGGCGATTTTGATTTTAACAAAATGAGGGGTGCCGGTGAGATTAAAGTGTAGCTTCAATTTTCTTCGGTCACAGTAAGCGACAAGAAACGAGCATCATATGATCTTTAAATGGTTTCTCACAATGACAGCAGTGACAATCTCATATTTACACTGTCAATTAGTAAGCGACACTATATAAGTACTCGTATCATATTATCATCAAATTGCACAACCTCACCGCTGACTAGCATTTCCAACATGTGTGACTTTTAAAATCCCAAAAAATCGTTAATCAGTAATTATATTTCTGTTCTGCTTGAAATATTACTAACAATTGGCCGTCCGCATAAATTATCATTTTATACAATAATTCGTTAACTCTACCCGAACTAATTTCAGAAACGTTTCAGATACTGAGATCACTGCCTTCCAGTCGCACACATCTAATAACAAACTGCTCACATCTCTCGTGTCTACTTCTACTTCTTCTTCATCGTATACTCTCAGGCATCTATTTTAATATTTTTGTTAATGGAAGCAGTGTTGAGCTTGAGGCTATTTGCATCTCCATACATGGCTATATGTGCTTTCTCTGTTCCTCATATACTGTGCATCTTTGAAGCAGATGTTCAGCGGTCATTTTATCAGAGCCACATTAACACTTATCGATAGTTCCATGTTTAGCGTGCTCAATTTATGATATCCCAATATATTGTGGTCTGTGCGGAGTCTAAGAATTACCACTTTTTCTCTTCTGGTGAGCTGGTAATATGTATCATTTTGTGTGTGGCCTGGATGATCTGCATTCCTTTTGTTTATGAATCTGATTCTGATAAAACACTATGACACTTCGAAAGTTATGCTTGTATCAGGCTGAGGTACGTAGCTTTAGACCTTTCTTTTACCAGTCTCTTCTTCTTCTTAAGGGAGCCGCGCTAGCGTAGTGGTTACAACACCGCTCTGGCGACCGGGTGATTCTGGATCAAACCCGGGCGACGGCATTTAAGGATTTTTCGTCGACCGGGAATTGGACTGGATTAACTCGAGACCTGGCGAGGACATTTGAAGAAGTGTCGTCGACCAGGAATTGGCGGCTCCTGAGCCGACCCAGCTCTAATGGGTACCTCCGAAATCGGCGAGTATCTGCCTGAATGGCGAGGGACACCTGTCTCTGTACAAGAAAAGGGATACTCACGTAAAATCAATGTCAGGTTAGACATTAACAATAACCTGAGATTTCGCCTCGAGTATTAGCGGGCGTACGAAAAAAAAAAAAAAAAAAACAGTCTCTTCATTGCATGATATGTTGTGATAAGATGGGGTCCATTGTATCACAACACAGCTCTTTTCAATCGTTGACAGTTTGTGGAGTACTACTCTTAGGTCTAGTGTATCCAACATTCATTATCGCATATCAACTCAAAACTCACACATTCCGAGGCGTATTTGCGTGACAAATATCTTCAAATGTAATTTCTGATTTGACGTGCGAAAATATATAGTAACAACAGTTCACGACTAAAATGAATCCTAGTTAGTAAACCTGTGGGTTTTCACATGGAATGCAATGAAGTACATTTTTTCTTCTTCTTCGTACACTCTCAGTAGTCTACTTGAATGTTTGCAAAGAAAACAGTAGTCAGCTTGTGGTTATGTGCATCTCAGGTAGAGCTTTTCCAGGAATAGTACTGGTGTCGGCCATATGCGTTTTCTATGTTCCACATATGTTTGGCATCTTTGAAGTAGATGTTCAGCAGTCATTTTATCAGTGCCAAAGTACATTTAACAACTCAGTATCCTCAAGTTTAAAGTACATTTAAATTTTGGGATGCCTTGCTTTTAGATTAAGTGCAGCTGGGAGAGAGCTAGTCCGAAA
Organism: Oreohelix idahoensis; assembly: GCA_024509875.1. Classification (NCBI taxonomy): domain Eukaryota; kingdom Metazoa; phylum Mollusca; class Gastropoda; order Stylommatophora; family Oreohelicidae; genus Oreohelix; species Oreohelix idahoensis. Next base: position 222,388 of record JAMPIV010002756.1, on the reverse strand, counting down.
TGTACCTAAAATAAATTGTTCCCCTTTACTGTTTCGTAGAGATTTATCAAACGTTTCCTTGGGATCTATTGGTAAATTAAGACCATCGGCCCTCGACCCCTACACTCAATCAGTCCTTCCTTTGAAAGCATATTCTTTTGCATGACTACTATTAACACTTCCCGCGTAGCAGACAACATGCCACAAATATGTATATACGAATGTTTACACAAGGGTGGCTGACAACATGCCACAAATATGTATATATGAATGTTTACACAAGTGTGGCTGACAACATGCCACAAATATGTATATACGAATGTTTACACAAGGGTGGCTGACAACATGCCACAAATATGTATATATGAATGTTTACACAAGGGTGGCTGCCACATTGAAATATGTATCTGAATGTATCCAAGGGTGGCTGACAACATGCCACAAATATGTATATACGAATGTTTACACAAGGGTGGCTGACAACATGCCACAAATATGTATATACGAATGTTTACACAAGGGTGGCTGACAACATGCCACAAATATTTATATACGAATGTTTACACAAGGGTGGCTGACAACATACCACAAATATGTATATACGAATGTTTACACAAGGGTGGCTGACAACATGCCACAAATATGTATATACGAATGTTTACACAAGGGTGGCTGACAACATGAAACAAATATGTATATACGAATGTTTACACAAGGGTGGCTGACAACATGCCACAAATATGTATATACGAATGTTTACACAAGGGTGGCTGACAAAATGCCACAAATATGTATATACGAATGTTTACACAAGGGTGGCTGACAACATGCCACAAATATGTATATACGAATGTTTACACAAGGGTGGCTGACAACTTGCCACAAATATGTATATACGAATGTTTACACAAGGGTAGATGACAACATGCCACAAATATGTATACAGGAATGTTTACAAAAGGGTGGCTGACAACATGCCACAAATATGTGTATACGAGTGTTTACACAAGGGTGGCTGACAACATGCCACAAATATGTATATACGAATGTTTACACAAGGGTGGCTGACAACATGCCACAAATATGTATATACGAATGTTTACACAAGGGTGGCTGACAACATGCCACAAATATGTATATACGAATGTTTACACAAGGGTGGCTGACAACATGCCACAAATATGTATACACGAATGTTTACACAACGGTGGCTGACAACATGCCACAAATATGTATATACGAATGTTTACACAAGGGTGGCTGACAACATGCTACAAATATGTATATACGAATGTTTACACAAGGGTGGCTGACAACATGCCACAAATATGTATGTACCAATGTTTACACAAGGGTGGCTGACAATATGCCACAAATATGTATATACGAATGTTTACACAAGGGTGGCTGACAACGTGCCACAAATATGTATATACGAATGTTTACACAAGGGTGGCTGACAACATGCCACAAATATGTATCTGCGAATGTTTACACACGGGTGACTGACAACATGCCACAAATATGTATATACGAATGTTTACACAAGGGTGGCTGCCAACATGCCACAAATATGTATCTACGAATGTTTACACAAGGGTGGCTGACAACATGCCACAAATATGTATATACGAATGTTTACACAAGGGTGGCTGACAACATGCCACAAATATGTATATACGAATGTTTACACAAGGGTGGCTGACAACATGCCACAAATATTTGTATACGAATGTTTACACAAGGGTGGCTGACAACATGCCACAAATATGTATATACGAATGTTTACACAAGGGTGGCTGACAACATGCCACAAATATGTCTATACGAATGCTTACACAAGAGTGGCAGACAACATGCCACAAATATGTATATACGAATGTTTACACATGGGTGGCTGACAACATGCCACAAATATGTATGTACGAAGGTTTACACAAGGGTGTCAGACAACATGTCACAAATATGTATATACGAATGTTTACACAAGAGTGGCTGACAACATGCCACAAGTATGTATATACTATTGTTTACACAAGGGTGGCTGACAACATGCCACAAATATGTATATACGAATGTTTACACAAGGGTGGCTGACAACATGTCACAAATATGTATATACGAATGTTTACACAATGGTTTCAGAGAACATGCCACAAATATATATATACGAATGTTTACACAAGGGTGGCTGACAACATGCCACAAATATGTATATACGAATGTTTACACAAGGGTGGCTGACAACATGCCACAAATATGTATATACGAATGTTTACACAAGGGTGGCTGACAACATGCCACAAATATGTATATACCAATGTTTACACAAGGGTGGCTGACAATATGCCACAAATATGTATATACGAATGTTTACACAAGGGTGGCTGACAACGTGCCACAAATATGTATATACGAATGTTTACACAAGGGTGGCTGACAACATGCCACAAATATGTATCTGCGAATGTTTACACACGGGTGACTGACAACATGCCACAAATATGTATATACGAATGTTTACACAAGGGTGGCTGCCAACATGCCACAAATATGTATCTACGAATGTTTACACAAGGGTGGCTGACAACATGCCACAAATATGTATATACGAATGCTTACACAAGGGTGGCTGACAACATGCTACAAATATGTATATACGAATGTTTACACAAGGGTGGCTGACAACATGCCACAAATATTTGTATACGAATGTTTACACAAGGGTGGCTGACAACATGCCACAAATATGTATATACGAATGTTTACACAAGGGTGGCTGACAACATGCCACAAATATGTCTATACGAATGCTTACACAAGAGTGGCAGACAACATGCCACAAATATGTATATACGAATGTTTACACATGGGTGGCTGACAACATGCCACAAATATGTATGTACGAAGGTTTACACAAGGGTGTCAGACAACATGTCACAAATATGTATATACGAATGTTTACACAAGAGTGGCTGACAACATGCCACAAGTATGTATATACTATTGTTTACACAAGGGTGGCTGACAACATGCCACAAATATGTATATACGAATGTTTACACAAGGGTGGCTGACAACATGTCACAAATATGTATATACGAATGTTTACACAATGGTTTCAGAGAACATGCCACAAATATATATATACGAATGTTTACACAAGGGTGGCAGACAACATGCCACAAATATGTATATACGAATGTTTACACAAGGGTGGCTGACAACATGGTCATGCTACACTTGATCAGCCTCTACTTCCACATCGTAGGCTGGCTACAATAGATCTCCAACGTCATCTGTCTCTTGTCTTGATTGTATTGTCTTGACAGACTGTTGTCTGTCCATCTCTTGATGTTATTTTACCACTTATAGCACTGTATTCCTCTTGCATGTTTGTCTTCCACTCGTCCTTCTGTTATCGTCTTAAGGAAAGTGTTACGTCATTTGACATGACAGAAACTTTTTAACTGTTTTGTTTTGTTTTGGTTTGCTTTGGTTTCTAATGATTATCTTCATTGCACACTGATTACTCCCATCAGTGCTCTGATCTCCTCATTTAGATCACACACGGAGGATCTCAGCACAGTGCACGAACTCCGTAGCACCGGCGAGAATCCCAATGTGTGTATACAGGAATCACATATTCTATAGATATTTGTGTGGTGGGTAGGTTTCTAATTTTTAAATTTTTGCTAGGGCAGCGACCTGATAGTCTACACTGTCCGATTTCCAACTGCCGAGAAAGATTTTTAACGTGCGCAACTTGCACACGGGACCTCCTATTTTTTCGCCCGTATCCGAGAAGGCTAGGCATCCAATCTCACTACCCAGGAGTCGGGGGGGGGGGGGGGGGTATGACATCGATAGGACCACTGGTTCTGACAAAAAATGTCCATACATTATACTCCCTCAAATAGAATCGAACCCGGTATCTCTAGAACACGAGGCGGACGCCATTCCTCTTAGCCACTACGACCCCTTGTTTAATTTTGCTCTACAAATTGTGATGGCTCTATTATTAGGCTCGCTTGTTTTTGTTGCTTAAAATGATTATAAATTTAATGATTCTTGTTTGGGAGCCGCGCTGGTGTAATGGTTACCACATTGCGCACGCGATCAGGTGTTCAAGGTTCAAGCCCGGGCGTAGGCATTTAAAGCAGTGTCAGCGATCGGGATTTTGACTGAATAACTTGAAGGACTCCTGAGATAGCTCCTGACCAGGTTGGAAGGAAAGTCCACAGGCTCCCCAGCCTCGTAATGACATGTCATTAGGCCGGAGGGCTGAAAGCCCAAGTGCCGCTGGATAAGAAAAAAAAATATGATTCTTGTTTAATCCACCCGGAAGTCTACATTTTAACAGCAGTCACGATTTAGCGCTTGCTTGTGTCAAGTAGCAATTTCTCATGATGACGTAATAATGACGGGCCAGCCGAGCCGACATTTGATTTAATCACCTAATTCCCCGCCTAGTTTTTGCGTCTTTGTTGGTTATGTTTTCGCTTCAACATTACAACTTCTAATAAATGAGAGAAAAAGAAGTAATATGGTCTATTTAATATACAATAATAAGAGCCAAAAATTAGTTTACAGAACAATTATGCTCGTACATTAACGTTTTCAGTGCAGGATGTAAAACAGTTATCGTGTTCGGGAATACCACTTGCTACAGATTATAGGATGACAAAGTCTGACAGCTTATGTTTAGCTAACAAAACGTGTTGAGGTCAACGGTTAATAGTAGATGTTGTGTAATGTTTGGGTTACTAATAATAGATTGCCAGCGTCGATGCAATGGTGCGAGATAACACCTATTGATTTGAATATGACAGTTAGATAAGAAATGTTTTTGACATACACAGAAAATAGAAAACTAGCTAAATATTATGATTCATTTTCTAATCATAGAACTATTTGACAGAGTAAGTATTGTCTCTGCTCTACATGTAATATATGTAATATAAAAGTATGGATTTCCTAATTGTCATATTATTTAAATTCTTTAATGTTTAATGACATGCTCAAATCTTTAAGTTAACTGTCCCCACGTGTGCCTTTCTAACTATATTATATCTACATTCATTCCAGCTAGCAGACGATATATTTGCAAATTGTTAAACTGATAGACATAACTTGTTTAAACTTAGAGAACGGGAGTTAGAAATGCCACTGATGTTGGAAACATCAAATAATTCATTCTTAACAATGGCCACGCTTAAAACGTTAAGTGTATTTGTGAAATCCGATTTTGTTTTAGATTACGACATAGTAGCAATCTTTCATTGGGTTAGTTATGGCATTTTGTGTCAGATAATTGACTTATTTGGGATCGTGACCAACATCATAAACATTATTTGTTTTCTCAAGCAAGGTTTCAAGGATCCGGTCAACGTCAGTTTTTTTGGTATGGCAAGGATTTAAATTTTATTACACGCAAACTTTTTCTCGTAACATTTCAATGATATTGGCCCTCTTTTTAACCCTCTTTTTTTTCTTGTTCTTTTTCTCTAATATGTTGGAAGCTGTCGCCAAAAAAAATGTATAAATATATATATATATATTTTTTTTTTCATCGTTTCTTCCTGTTTAATATTTAGATTGCTTTAACACTGCTATTTGTTAGTCTTTACAAGCATTATCCAACCCTTCGTAATTTTCAGGGAGACTATGTCAAGAAAACTTTTATTAGCAAAGGCTTATTTTTATTTCTAATAAAAGAATATAGAAATTATCTCCAAAACAACCTTTTTTTTTTAATTTAGAACACTGTCAAGTTTTATAGACAACAAATGCAACAAAATAAAACATTTTATTTAGGGTGAGCTTTGATGTATTGCAGAAATTGCCTCAAGAAATATATGACATATTCTTTTTATAATGGCAAGGGTATTAGGAAAGAAAAATGTTTCTGTTGTTTAGGGTATTATTACCAGACGTCACGGGTCTATTGACAAGTCTCATGGGAAGTGATAGTTCACTTGTGGTCTTCACAATAACTAATACAATTTACGTGTCATTTGAAGATAAGTAGTGTACAAGAGTTGTGTACAGTCCCAAATTACAGCGTAATGTATTCAATTCTAACGGATACAGGACGAATCATGGCTACTCAAAATACCGTCCAAATAGTGGTTCAAATAGAGTTCAGACAATAGTTCGAATACAGTTCAAACAGTGGTGCTACATATAACCACTTCATATTAACAAGTCACCGTAAGAAGCTTCAATTAAAATTGCCTAACCATATCATAACCCTCCGCTCCCAAAGGAGCATAGGCCTTCAGCAAACACATGCCAAGTCCTCCTGTCACGTGCCATCATCTCAAATTTTATCCACGTTCTCCTCATCATTTTCACCGCTGTTTCCAGCTCTTCTCCGTGTGCTTCTTGGTCTGCCTCTGCCTCTCTTTCCCTGTGGATTCCAGAACAAGGACTGCCATGTAATGCTCTCAACAGTTTTCCTCACTGTGTGTCTTATCCATTACCAGAGTCTTTTTCTCAACCCTTGTTCCACTGGCACTTGTCTGGTTCTTGTCATCAATTCCACATGTGTGGTTTCATACCATTTCAATCCTTATATTCTTCGCAAGCGCCCGTTTATAAAAATACGTAGCTTTTTGGTTGTTGTTTTTGTTGCTCTACATGTCTCAGAGCCATACAATAGGACTGACTTGACATTTGAGTTGAATATTCTTATTTTCGTGATGGACTTTATTTCTCTTGTTCTCCACATGTTTCCCAATGCAATGAAAGCTCCTCTTGCTTTTTGTATTCTTATTTTCATATCATTGTCTGTCCCTTCAACTTTGTCTATATTACTACCAAGATATGTGTACGATTCTACATCCTTTAGCGGTGTTTCTTCAAGTTCAACCTTGTTATCATTTCTTGCATTTATTCTCATAATCTTTGTCTTTTCCTTGTGTATTTTAAGGCCCACTTGTTGTGACCTCTCATCGAGAAATTTCATCTTCTCTTGTATCTGATAATGGTTATGGGACAGAAGAGCCAATTCATCTGCAAAATCCAGATCACCAAGCTGTGTAGTCAGATTCCACTGGATTCCATGTCTGTTGTGTGATGTCGATGTTTTCATAACCCAATCTATTGCTAGTAAGAACAGAAATGGAGACAAGAGGCATCCTTGTCTCACTCCCGTTCTAATCCTAAACGGTTCTATAAGTTGTCCTTTACGAAGAACTCTGCATGCCATGTCTTCATTGGTCTTCCTTATTTAGTTAATGATCTTCGTGGGAACCCGATAATGCCTCATCAATTTCCAAAGTGATTCTCTGTCTACACAGTCAAATGCCTTTTCATAGGCCACGAATTCGATGTATAGCGGTGAATTCCAATGTAGACTTTGTTCAACTATTATTCTCAGTGTGGCTTTCTGGTCTGGTACTTCAACAAATATGGACACAAATCCAATGTATAGTGGTTAATTCAATTCCAGACTTAGTTCAACTATTATTCTCAAAGTGGCTATCTGGTCTGTACATGATCTGTTTGGTCGAAAACCTGATTGTTCATCGCTCAGTTTCTTGTCCATGTTTGTTGACGTTTTTGTGCTTTAACATTTTCTACAGGAGGGGGTTACCCAGCCCTATGCCTAACGTTTCTTAGTCGTTTTCTCCGACAAACTTGGAAGGGAACAGTGTTACTATTCTGTGCTCCCCTTTCGGGCCCCGGTAACACGGGAGGTTCCTAATCACAAGTACACTTTATATCACAACACTACTATATCCCGTCCAACATCCAAAATCCAGCCCACAATGTTACTATGCATTCGTTCCTCTTCACCGCCTACATGTCTCGCATGGACTTACCCAAATCTCGCAGTCTGTCATAACAACTCTGGCAAATTCAGATTAAGTCTTGAGAGCTGCTCAACACTTACACATTATAACAACAATCGTTTTCATTCAATAATGATTCTGTCCATCCTTCTCCCACTTACACCCGCAAATTGTTTCTTTACATTACCATACACGGAAAGTATGTCTACTGAACACTTAAAGGACGAGAGGTTAGTTGTCGCAGCCGGTATATTTAAACTAAGTTTGTGTTTCGTGTTGTCCCGGGTCAAGAATTTTAATTTGTCCAAGATTTGTCAAAGAAAGACCTACTTGTAAAGGTTAGTTGTATGGTATATGGCGCATGTGTCATTAAAATAGGCACGTTTATAGCAGTAACAGTGGTTTCAAATTCCGTCAGCTGTATTTGTTCTTGTTCATTAATAGTAAAGATATGCATACCGTATTTTTAATTTACTAAATTATGTTATCAACTAGTGTAAAAGCCTGTCATAAGACGGGAATTAAATTCAAATGCATCTATCATCATCATCATCTAAACCCGTAACCCGTCATGGGTCGTAGGGGTGCCATGGTGGAAGCATCAGCAGACAGGGTCCTCCACTGCTCTCTATTCTCAGCAATGCGTACAAGTGTGGAAAAACCGTGTCCTGCCCATTCTTTTATGTTATCAGCCCAGGATTTTCTTTGCCTTCCTCTTCTCCGTTTACCTTCGACTGTTCCCTGGAGGATCGTTTTCGAAAGGGAGTCATGACGAGTTACATGCCCAAACCAAGCAAGCTTTCCACGTTTCACTACTGACAAAAGTGGTTCTTGGTGGCCTGCATAGGTGTTTATCTTCTCTCTAACACAGACATTTGTTTTGTGCTCTTTATAGCAAATGCGCAAAATTCTTCTATAACATTTATGCTCGAAAGCCTGAATCCTTCGCTCCGTATCTGCAGTGAGTGTCCAGCCCTCACACCATACAAGAGAATAGATAATACAAGTGATTTGTATAATTTGATCTTCACAGGAAAACTGATGTTACTTTTCCAGATCACATTCAGCCTTGTCATGGCAGCTGAGGCCATCTCAAGTCTTGTCTTGATTTCTTTACTTGATCTTCCATCACTACATATAGTGGACCCGAGATATTTAAAGGTGTTAACTTCTTCTAATGTTTGCCCATTTAACGTAATGTTGGTCGCAACATGTTTCTTATGGCTATTCACCAATATCTTACTTTTTTCTATATTAATTTCCATCCCATACGTTCTTGTTACTTTCTCCAGTCTAGACGTAAGGTTCGTAAGTTCTGATTCTGTTCCAGCTATCAGATCGATATCATCAGCAAAACGTAGATTGCAAAGAGGTCGGCCTCCAATCGATATGGTTGTTTTATAATCGTAGAGAGCCTCCTGCATAATATGTTCTAGATATATGTTAAAGAGCACTAGGGACAGGATACATCCCTGGCGAACTCCTACAGTTGTTTTGAAAAATTCTTCAATGTCATTGCTTGCAAAAACAGCACTGCTTGCGTCCTTGTATAGTGCTTCAATGATATCTATGATGTTGGTATCAAAATTGAATTTTCTCATTATTTGCCATAAGCCTTCATGCCAGAACGGCAATTTTACTTATTCAAAAGTATTTAAAAACCACTTTGCATCACCACAGTGCACGAACTACGTAGCAGCAGAGAGGATCCTAATGTGTGAATACGGGATCACACATTCTATAAATATATTGTGTGTGCACACCGTCATTTGCGCATTCTTCTTTGGTACGTGTTACTATTTTCGGAAGAGTACATATAAGGGAAACAATACAATTAGAGTCTAACTTTCAACCACAGTTGCATCCATTAGCGTTACGCACTGACAGCAAACACTGGGATTTTATAAATAGGATGTGTTGTCACACACGAAGAAAACGAAGATGGCTGTATACCACTCCACCTATGTCCCAGTCTTGACATATGGATGCGAGTCATGGGCAATGACTATAACCCACAAAAGCCAGATTCAAACCTCAGAAATGAGGTATCTGAGGAAGGTGGTTGAAGTAACAAGAAGAGACATGGTCCGCAACCAGACGATACGTCAAGGCCTAAAATCCCACCCGCTGCAGACCCAAATAGAACAGTCCCAACTAAGATGGTTTGGCCATGTCTGCAGAATGGGAGAAGATCGGCTACCACGACAAGCATGGGAAACAAAAAGCCAGGGATCCAGACCTCCAAGACGACCCAGAGTCCGCTGGGAGGACAACATTAGACAATCTTTGAAGGACCGAGGACTAGAATGGAACCAGGCCAGGAAGAAGACAGCCGATAGGATAGTCTGGCGCTCTCTCTTCCAAACCTCTACACCTCACGGTAGAAGAGGAACGACTAAGTAAGTAAGTAAGTCACACACATTGGTTTGGTTTGGTTTGGTTTGGTTTGGTTTGGTTTTAAGGACTATCTTCACTGCACACGGACAACTCCATCAATGCTCCGATCTCCTCTCTTAGATTACACAGGGAGGATCTCAGCACAGTGCTCGAAATCCGTAGCACACGCATAATATTTTCTCCAAATACCGTGCCTAGTGGCGTAGGAGATCACGTCTCTCCACAACTTCCTGTCTCCAGTACAATTTATCAATTCTGCTGTTGACTTCTTTCCATGCAACTGTTCAATATTTATTCTCTTTGTCGTCCCTTATCTCTTTTCCCTTCAATCTTACCTGTTGTTACGATTTATTCCAGCTTTCCTCTTCTCGCAACATGCCCAAAAATGGGGATTTCTTCTTTCTCACCTTGTGAAATAAGTTTCCTTTACCCATTGGCTTCAATTCAGGACTCCCTAATTGCTCTTTGTGACTGTTTGTGTCTGAGCTATTCTGCTCTTCACTTCTGAGATGCATCTTCCATCCATTGTTATAAATCTGCCCAGGTATTTGAATTTATCGACTTGTTTTAAAACAGTTCCATTTACTTTGATCGTACATACTGGGGAAGCCTTTTTCTTTGAGACGACACATTTTATATGGAAATTTAATGAGGAAGTGAAAGTACGAAGGAATTTGAGAGACGTTGACTCATTGACGCGGTAAATCTCTACAGACAAAATGAAATCAGCGAATGAAAATTAACTTTTCTTTTTCAAATTGTGCTTTATTTATATTGTACCTGGTACACGTGAACCATAATTAATTTTCCTTCTTCTTCCTCTATTTCTGTGCAGGTTTAACAATCTCTGACTTGGGCTGTCTTACAACAGTCATCTGGGCAAACATCTGCTTAACTCCCGCAGTAAATACGGCAGATTTGCCTTTCAATGCCATTGAAACCTCTTACCTGATAAGTGGAATGCCTCATGCTGCATTTGCTAGGGTCACTGGCTGGATCACTGCAGTAATCACCCTCGAGAGATGTCTGTGCATAGCAGCACCCTTAAATGTTTGTTTGATGTTGAATTGTTATTTAAATTTGCTAAATATTTAGCAATGATTGACTTTTCTTGCACTTGTTCATATGCTACTGAATGTTACGTTTACACAGGAAATAATGCCAGCTTAAGATAATATTATTCACTACCTTGTTAGAAGTTATCACATTCTCAGACTTTAACTACTTTACAGTTGTTGTCTTATTTTTTTTTCACCTTCTTGAAGTTTATCTAATTATATCTCTTCTACCACGTTAAGGTTCGTTGCGTTTTTTTGGCATTAGTGAGTTATTAATTTTAACGGCACTACCTGGTCAAGGTATATGGTTCTCTGCAGAATACAATATTGAATACAGCTTCGGGCGCCTCGCCATTTCATTTCGCACACATGGACGTTCTTTTGTCCTCTAGGAACTGCCCAATAGAAAAGGCTGAATAGAAAACTACCAGTAGATCATCATTACCTTTGGCAGAGAGTGCAGATCTTGGGGCAGTAGAAATGCAGAGCTGGAGATTAATCAGCTGATAAGTAATCATGCTGAGGATGATGACGTCTTTGAGTACACTAATGGGTCTGTAGCGTGGTGAGAAATCAGGATGGGGCTTTCTCTGCGAGAATAAAGGGCAGAGTGGAACCTACATAACAACAACCTCCAGCATGAGAATGGAGGTAGAGGCAGTTACTGCAGCACTGAGGTGGCTGTCTGAAACTCCATCAACCAGGGCAGTTATATTGTCAGACTCTCAAGCCATGCTTCGGAAAGTTGAGAACAGATGGCTGCGGCAGGAATTGAAAACATCAATAGAATCCTCAGGTCTTCAAGAACTGGTGTGGATCTACTGTCCTGGTCATGCAGGGGTAAGTGGAAATGGGAGAGCTAACAGACTGGCCTCAAGAGCCCCCATAGTGGGGACACCGGACATGGATAAAGAAAGATACTAAAGGAAATTAATGATCGCCTTAAGATAATGACACTGCAATGGATGAATCAACAAGGCTGAGACTGTTGGAGTTTGGCATTAAACGTGGGACTAGCAGAGATGGACGTGAAAAGGATGCATTCGTCATTTGTACAACCAGTGTGCTACAGGTACCATTAGCATTCATACTCTTCGACATCTGCTGAAGGAGACTGAGCACCGATGAGTTTGCTTGGAGTGCAGTGAAGTCGATTCTGATTAACAATAACAATAGCAAAGGCGGAATATGCGAAATAAGGCATGTATCTGAACTCTCTGTAAACAGTGAGAGGGTTACAATCTATGTCACATCGTCTTCTCCTTTCTCCTCGGCGTAACCAAGACTCCTGCACATCAATAAATTGAAGGGTTGCATTTTGTTGTTGTTGTTCACTTCATGATTAGTCGGTATTACGTCAACAGTCTGTCCAACATTAAGACGATGTAGACAAACGAGAGATGGCCTCAAGGTTAATTAAAATCGCACCAGAAGAGTGAAAATAGTATGTACTTACATGACAAAATTAACTGTGCACATGAGGCAATAAAAGTTACATTGAGTAGCTTGAAATAGAAGCACCCTATATATATATATATATATATGTATATATTTGTATATATTTGTATATATTTGTATATATTTGTATATATTTGTATATATTTGTATATATTTGTATATATTTGTATATAATTGCACAATATGCACCTACGTTTGGAGATTTAGAATGTATGTGGGTGCTTCTTCCAGAATTAGTATAGTCTCCAGTCTAGTAGTTAGATTTTAGCGATATTAATAAAACTATAAATTTCTTTCTTTTTTTTCCTTAACGTTAACATTGAAATTTTATCAGTTTAATAAGAATATTCTCGAGGCTTTACTTCCTGAAATCTTCTAAATTATAGATCTTTTGTTCTCCTCTGCCTGGAGTTCACTTAGGAATGTGCACTGTAGGTGAACATCTATCATGTAGGCCTATACCTCCACTGGCTAGGCCTTTTCCTACGCCCTTTGTCTATAAAAATATAGATTCGAGAGGATAACATCTCCTATTTCTGGGGTACGGATGCCGTAACCGGTAAATTCCTCGGCTTGTGTCCTGATGTTATGTTGACATGTTGCAGGCGGAGCCATTCCATAAGCGTGACACGCACTCTGAATCTGAGAAAAACTCAGCTCTCCTCAGGTGAAATCATTAACTGGCCTCGAACTATTGGACCATGGCTGGAGAAAAATTAGTGAGAATAGCACCGTATTTCTGAAAGGAAAGAAGTTTTCACTACTATATGTTGTAAGAAATAGGAGCATAGGTGTCTAACTGGCCTTGAACTGAATACGATTCTTGCGAGATTACGTTTGAGAAATCAAACATGAATGTTTGCTCTTAGATTATAAAAACATACAACATTAAAACATTGAGTGATTTTCAGATATCAATCTCCATAGTAGAAATAAAAATTCAGGTGAGGTGGGTGGTTGTTTTAAACCGCTGACAAATGTGGCACATGGTCTAGTGATTACCTCATAGTAAATGAACCAAGGAAAAGACATGCTAAAAACCAACGATTTGCTGAAGGTAAGAGAACGGCAAAAACAAGATACACAAGACAATCAGAACTTGAATGCCAGTTGCAGGTAAGGATTCGGGAAAGGCACCTTCAGAAATCAAAACACAGTCCAAAAAATGTCCTTTCATTTCAGCTGAGTGGGACGGGACGTTAATAAAAAAAAGAATGAAGAAACATTCAAGTCGTTCAGCTAAAAAATTAGATAAATAATTAAATAAATAGATTAAGTTCGGTTGGTTTTTAATGACAATCTTCATTGCACACGGGCAAATCCATCAGTGCTCCGATCTCTTCCCTTAGATCACACAAGGAGGATCTGAGCACAGTGCATGAACTCCGTAGCACTGGCGAGAATCCCAGTGAGTATATATGGGAATCATGCAATATATAAATATTTTTGTTGTGGAAAGGTTTCTAATTTTTAAATTTTGCCAGGGCAGCAGCCTTATGGCCTACTCTTTATATTTCAAACTGACATGGGATTTTTAACGTGCGCAACTCACACACGGGACCTCCTATTTTTTTTCGCCCTAATGCGAGAAGGCTTGGCATCCGATCTCACTATCAAGGAGACCAGGGGGGAGTATGATATCATTAGGACCAGTGGTTTTGAGACACAGTTCCATACATTATATTCCCTCAACTGGGAATTGAACCCGTTACCTCTAGAATCCGAGGCGAACGCCATACCACTTTGCCACTCCGACCCCGAAAATAGATTAAATAGTCAATAATGTTAATAAGCTCATGCGTGGTTAACAATAAATGTCAGAATAGTGGAATAGCAGGAGAAGGTATTGCTTGCTTTTTAGATAATTAAAGGCAAAGAATGAGAAGATAAAATCACGTATAGAACTGAAGACATACATATAAATGACGAAGAAAACTAGAAACGAGCTGTAACAGATGGCACAAGAACTTTTATATGAACTGATTCAAGGTGTTTGCTTTAATGGGGCCTTAAAAGTAAGAAATCAATACATGAAATGTAATGCATATTATATATCACTTCAACCATCACTCCTCCCTCCAATCACAGAACACTACGACTTAATTAATTTCTAGTGGTAACATCAATACACGTAGGGATATTTAATTTCATTACCAATCAAGATAGCCTACATTTAAGTTAGCTGGATCAAATAGAAGCAGTGGAACAACGGCATCGGCTAGAGGCTACGTGGCGTTTTCTCTACTGATGTCTAAAAGTAGGGTATGTTCGAAGAATGAAAATGATCTCCATTGTTTATTCATTTTTCTCAGTATCTTTTTTTTGTTTTGTTTCAATGGGTTAAGAATTGGGCACGAAGGCCCGTCTAACATTCTACCCTTCCTCTCTGTCTGTCTGTCTCTTTCTCTTCTTGATGACTGTGTCCTTTCATTCCCACATGTTACTTTAAGCATTAATATAAAGGCATGCAACATTATATAGGTAATATAACAGCATACATCCACATTATCCAATCATTATTAAAAGGAAGTGTGTTTGAACATACCCCCACCCCCCAACAACAACAAAAAGAAAATAAACACAAGAAAGTAATGAAAGGGACAACAACAAAATAACCCTAAAACAAACAAACGAACAAATAAAATCCAAACCCTCCGTGTAGTACATAAGACTTACTTACATAGTCGTTCCCCTTCTACCGTGAGGTGTAGAGGTCAGTACATAAGACTTACTTACTTAGTCGTTCCCCTTCTACCGTGAGGTGTAGAGGTCAGTACATAAGACTTACTTACTTAGTCGTTCCCCTTCTACCGTGAGGTGTAGAGGTCAGTACATAAGACTTACTTACTTAGTCGTTCCCCTTCTACCGTGAGGTGTAGAGGTCAGTACATAAGACTTACTTACTTAGTCGTTCCCCTTCTACCGTGAGGTGTAGAGGTCAGTACATAAGACTTACTTACTTAGTCGTTCCCCTTCTACCGTGAGGTGTAGAGGTCAGTACATAAGACTTACTTACTTAGTCGTTCCCCTTCTACCGTGAGGTGTAGAGGTCAGTACATAAGACACTGATTTAAAACATAATCAGATTTGGGTGGCAAATAATCAGAACTCTTGAAATGTTGTATGAGTATACTTTTACAGGTTTGTGGAAGACTCTGTCAGAGATTAGCAGCTTTGATTCTCATACCGGATATTGTCGTACATAGTGAATTGTTAAAGCCATAACTAGACTGTACCCATATTTATGTAGAGAGTCAGAGGGAGACCAAAAACATGCAGATAAAATAACGAATGAACGTACGTTTTTATTATAAAAGGGATGAGAATTGGGCACGCAGACCCGTCTGGCATCCTGTCCTTTGTTTCTCGTCCTCAATCCTGACACTCTCTGAAGCACAGACCAGCACATCTAACTACACACTCAGTTTCAATCTTTAGCTTCAGATCAACTAATTGTACGTTGTCTGATGTCGTTGTTCTATTAAATATTTTATATCCATCCTCGCATTTTTTTAAATCTCATCATAGTTTCAAAATATTACTGCTTGTTTCATACTATTGACGAAAGTTAGACTATTCTGCCTTTATTTACATGACAATGTCTTTTTATATTATTTTCTTTTATTTGCATTCCCCGTGATTCTCATTCATATAGTAAATGTTCTTGACTTTATAATGATAATTCGTATTTTTATAACCGTAATGCCTTTCGCTTTCCACTCATTTTTGAATTATTAGTTATTTACATCGTATATATAAAATGTATTTTTGCATATTTATCTCGCATAGCTGAATAGATACATATTTCAAAATATGTTAAAAAATTTGCCATTTACGCAGGTGAAAAGAATAGTCACTACGAAAAGAGTCTGTGGAATAGTCATCTTTCTGTTCCTCATTCTCATACCAAGTGGAGCACCTGTATATTTCGTCAACAAATTAGAAATGAAGTTTGATCCTGAAAGAAACAAAAGTATTCTACGTCTGGTTCACACACAAGATAGAGAGGTTGTTGAAACTATTTCGTTTATGATCAACAACGTTTTTGTTCCCTTCAGTGCTTTTATTGTTATCACTATTTGTACGATAACTCTGGTAATAAATCTTCACAGCAAGACAAAATGGAGAAAGAAATCAATCTCGAATGCACAAGGAGACATCGTTTCTCAACGTAATCAAAAAGTGGCTAAATTGGTTGTGATGATTTCTACACTTTTCATTGTGAGTTTTATTCCAACCTGCATTTCGTTTCTGGCAATGTCTTTGGATCCAGGATTTTCCGTAGGAGGCAAGTATTGGAATATACTCACAATAATGGGCGGTATGGGTTTTTTATTTGAGTCAGTAAATTCATCCGCCAATATTTTCTTCTATTACTACATGAGTAGTAAATATAGGCTGGTGTTTCGTGAACTTTTCTGTAAGACAGCTGTGGCGAGATGGATGTTATATAATAACTAGTTGTGGCGTGATGGAGGTTGGATAAAAAAAATGTTTCTCAAAAATTGAGAAGAGAACTAGCAAACACGATATAGGGGATGGCTCAGGACAAGTCAGGTAGATGATAATTACTGTATAATAACGATTTGCATCTTTGGTATAAAGATTTTACAAGAAATGTATTTACAGCAACAATCTCATGTCAATGGTTGCCATATTCATCACACCAGTGGTGTGGATGTCTTGGTTTGTGTTTTCCTAATGAGTTTGACTTTACTTGCGTGGCTGGTCGGGTGGTTTACTTCCCTCGGTCGTTACATCTGGACCTTTAAGACACTATGCTTATGCCAGGTGACAGACAGCTTTGCCCACTGCAACATTTCCACATAAATTGTGTCCAGTTCTAACAAGTTTAAACCTGCAAATATATGACGAGGGGTTGGTATATGTATGTTACATCCCAGACGCCCTTCCGATGCTGACTGGCCATTGGGAAATCAAATTCCTCATTTTGATCACATGTCATTCAAACGGGGGATGGGGGTATACCATATAACAATACAATAAATTTAAGAATTTTTACATCAATTACAGACATTTTCCAAACTTAGGCATCATTATTCCCTCACCTTATGCCAACATTAGCAAATTTATAACACCTATAATAGATTGAGAGAAGGTGCTGTATAAAAGACAAGAAGAAAATACGAACTCTTTGTGCACACCGAGAATTTCTACGAGTATTCAACTGAACGTGAGTAGGAGTCGAATACAAGAACTGTTAGACTAGTGTAGAAGAGAGCGTCCTAACCAGAAGATGACGAACCACGATCAGTAGAGAATGCCGTGACATTGATCTAGAGTTATACTGTGTACACTAAAGTCCGTTGAGTGTATACGGGTCACAGGCAGTAGCCAAGGAATTTGTTGATGTCATTTATTCATGAAGAGACAGGTAAGATTTGTCAGTTAAAGCAGGCTGCTACATCTACCATAAACTGTTGTGATCTGCTGGCAAGCGACCCAAATAAACATGTTATAAAAAAAAAAAGGTAAAGGATCCCATTACACGCCCATTGAGGCATATTGGGAATATGGTGTTAGGCCCATATTTTCTTGACCATCGGTACACTAGGGGTGATGTGGTCAGCATCACGCCGGCCGCCTTAACCTTCCCAGAAACATGTTATCGTTGTCATAAAATCTGAGTTTTGTGCTAGTGCCTAAGAACTTTTGTGTTGAAGTCGTTTTACATGACAAGACGAATGATCGTCTGTCTTGATAAAATGAGTCAAAGCAATATCACCACTATTAACCAGTAGCCTTTGCCCGAGAACCTTGAGTTGGGCAAGTACACTACACGATCACGTGCTTGTTACCCTGCCCTTCGAAGCCGACATCTCGAGCGATAGCTTGTTACATGAAGTGGCCTTAATTGGGTAAATTGTAGTAAAGATCCATCCAGTGTTTGTCAGTGCTTCATATCAACCTCAAGAGCATCAACAGCCTGGCAGCCCCTCCCTGCCACAAATTATTGACTACTTAACATAACACTAAGATATGTTGTAAGCTTAACAATCTATCATTATTCAAACATACCATCAGAACAGTGGTACTATTTGATAATGCTCTGCCACTGCCATAATTACATGTACGTATTAGTAGTTTCTGCACAAATAGCACAAAAAATATATATTCTGTTCGGGGCATTAATTATAAAAATATCGCAGCATTTTATAGTGTTCGAGTTTACATGCGATGTCGCTATAGAAGTTAGTTGCGATTTCCAGTGTCTAATCTGACTATGTCACGACAACACCCAAAGACGAAGACTATTAATACCAGTGGGTTTTAGAATCTGAAAAGCTGTTTGGTAAACACACTTTTGATTTTAGAAGTAAGACATTGTTTTTTTTTTTTTTTAATGTCATATAAAGGCATCCGTTCCATGTGTAAAAGCGACCAATGGGCAGTTAGAAAATGAATGAACGACATTTTTTTTTCTTCGGGGTAGACTTAGGCAATGCTGCCCTTTTGCATTTCAGCCCTACAATAACACAATTCTCGGTTGCATTTCCAAAGTAACACATTTTAGATTTCACGAATAATTACTTTTGTTATTGTTGTTCCCAATCGACATCATTGCACTCCAAGCAAGCCCAAAGGTGTACAGTCTCCCTCTGCAAATGTCAAAGGGCATAAAAGCTAATTGTTCTTGTTGCGCGATGCATCGTTCATACGTCAATTCCAGCAGTCTTGCACTTAATGCCGAGTTCCAGCAATTTTAGCCTTGATGGTTCATGGACTTCAGTGTTGTTCTCTGATATGGAATCATTAATTGTTCTTTGTATCCCTCCCTTGTCCATATCCCATGCACCAGCTATGGGTACTCTTGAAGCTAGTCTGTCATTTCTTTCATTGTCGCGTACCCGTGTATGTTCCAGTGTCCGTCTACAGTGGCCACGGGACACGTTTTGTTGCTGTTGTCTCTACTCCACTGTCTAGTGTATGGAGTCTAATGGTGTCTCTAATACTGATATTTGTGAGGATAACCTGCACATAAGTCAATATTACCTTTTATGTTCGCATACCTGGCACTGTTGTCAACCTTGGCTAGAGAGTCACTAATCGCCTTTACCAGGTCTAATGTCTCACTGTCTTGCTTGTCGTAATGTGTCTGTTCGCTCTGTGCCATGCTACTTAACGAGGTACAATCAAAAGCGCAAATAAATAAATATATATATATATATATATATATATATATATATATATATATATATATATATATATATATATATATATATATATATATATATATATATATATGGAAGAAGAAATGGCTACATGATATAGACAAAATCTGGTACGGGCTAGGAATACATGCACTTGTTTCGCGCTGGCATAGAGCAGTATACGTTCATGGGGATTATGTTGAATAATACCGATATTTACACGACATATCCATGTATATTTTGTATAAATTTCATGCTTTTTGAATAAACAGCTCCAGAGAAAAACGATGTGGTGCATTACTTTCTGAACGCCCCTTGTATATATATATATATATATATATATATATATATATATATATATATATATATATATATATATATATATATATATATATATATATATATATATATATATATATATATATATATATATGTATGTATGTATGTATAATGTATGTATGTATATATATATATATATATATATATATATATATATATATATATATATATATATATATATATATATATATATATATATATATATTATATATATATATATATATATATATATATATATATATATATATATATATATATATATATATATATATATATATATATATATATATATATATATACTCAAACTGCCTTTTACCTGTAACCAACAGAAATGTGTTATTAGATGTTGGGGGGAGGGTGGTCGCTGCAAAAGAACGATTATGTTCTACAGATTATATGCACCTAATGTTAATACACAACTGTGTGGTCACATTGCTTAACTAGTAATTTCCTATGATCCTATTGTTAACCCTTTTACATAAGATCACTTATATCCGTAACTACTAGTTCTAACCAAAATGGTACCTACAGTATCTATACCTTAACTAGCCGTGTTGATTCTTCGTTGGAGCGCTCTTGTTTCCGATTGTCCGCTTGTAACAGGTAGTTGTGCTACACATTCCTAATTGCTGTGGCCCAGCTAACTTTGCACTACACAGCACGATAAATGAGTTCACATTTATTCTTACTCGACTGATGACGACGTACAGCTGCGATGACTTATCCGAACAGGTGGTTGGAGAGAATAAATGTTTCGTACCTTGCCTTGCGTTTACGAGATTGTGATTCGGTCTGGTGATTCTCGGTGTCAAGCTTTGAGTTGTCCACAATGTTGCCACTCAAAGTTGTTTTGTTTCTTGCTTCGCTGTTTGTTGTTGACGTTGTTTTGTTTCTTGCTTCGCTGTTTTTTGTTCTGCACTATCGATGCCTCTCTGCGTAGCTGTCAATGCTCTCTGAGGTCGGTCTCGGAACCACAATTCTATATGGTGTGGCAGCGCTTGTTAACAATGTAGCCAGTCTTTTGGAACCTCAGCATTCTGTATGCTGGTATTGAAATCGCTCACCATATTTATAATGGTGTCATCGAGCTGTTTAATGTGATAGTTTTGTACACCTCAAGGACTCGGACGAGTGTTTATGTTGGTTTTAAAGTTGTACAGCACATCCTCTTCACATCCAGCGACAAACCTGCCCTTTATTCTCGCAGTGAAGCCCCATCCTGATTTCTCACCACGCATTTTAGACCCATAACTGTACACAATGGCGTCATCATCCTCAGCATGATCACTTATCAGCTGACTAATCTCACGCTCTGTTTTTCCATTGCCCGAAGATCTGCACTCTCTGCCAAGGCTAATGATGACCTGCTGGTAGTTTATCCAGTTCTCCCCTAATTTACTCCACTCTTCTCCTTTGGATATAATTTCAACACTGGTCACCTGACTAAGCGTAGCCTCAGCCTGTGCCATCCATGACATCCATATCTTTATTCTTGCTCCTTTTATGTCAGCTACGTTTTCATTGGGGGGGGGGGGGGGTCTTTATCGCCTGTTACCCGCATATAGGCTTTTGCTTGGGTCGTCGCATATCTGGATCTAATCGAAAGCAATCCGAGCATACATTTCATTGTCACAATTGAGGTATCACGCGTACAGCACAAAACTAGTCGCATTCCTTCATTTTGAATGTGTTCCAGTCGTTCACATTGTGACACTGACAGCGTGAGTATCCATAGTCCGTACTCGATTACTGAAACCACGAGCTGATGATACAGGACAAACAATAGTCTCTGTTCCAAGAGCGCAGCAGTCATTATTTTTACGGCTGCCAGTCCTCACTTGCACTTCTGTATGATCAGTTCGACATAGACCACGATCAAACGTTACTCCCAGATACATCAGCCTCTCTTTCTTTTCAATGTCCTACCCATTGAATGTGATGTCTGGAGGATCTGCTTTCACTATGGAGTTGTTCAAAGAGCACCACAGCACACAGGCTTTGTCGGCATTGACCCTTGATCCGCTTTCCTCACACCATTTAGAAACCTCTTTAGTGTCTATTGTTTTCCTTGGACCATTTCATGTCTGTTTGAGCCCGTTCTGTACATGAGTCTGTCATCTGCGGAAGTTAATATCCATTTTATTACCACGGCACTATGGCACAAATTTTGTAAGGCCAATAGCAAAATCCTTTTCACATATTTTACTCCGAAAAAGACTGCATTCCTACCTAGGTCGTCGTAACCTGAACCATCTCCCAATTAGCAGTATCGAAATAAAATGTATCGGCATACACATATAACCTGATACTTGCCAAGGAAATATACAAATAAAAGCATATATCTTACCTCAAGTAAAGAATAATACACATGCACAAAGTTGACTAGCAGTAAATTGGTTTTCTAACTGCTTTCTTGTCCAGACGGCAAAAGCTCGGTCAACAAGGCTTTCCCGCTGATCTCAACTTGCGATGGCTTTCAAATTCAAATGGCCTGATCTTACAAGGAGGTGTTAATTTTTATTACCCTACCGTCTAGCCAATCAGAAGTCGAGTCAAAAAATAAATTAACTATTTTTGGACTATAAACTTTGAGCAATCGTAAGTGTGTTCGTTCGTCTGATTATCTTTGTGTATTTTATATCACCGTTATTTAAGGACCGATTTCCAATATTAAAAGTGATAATTACACGGTCAACTGACCTCTATCGTTATATTTACTTTTCCTTTGTTTATTCCTTAACAGTTTCATCTGGGTAATTGTTTTGTAATTAATGGTAGTTCTACCCTGATCTAAAATATCAGTAAAATAAATGTTTCTAAGTCAAGATAACTTTACTAAGTGGTGTAATAAAATCTGCGAGAATAATCGCTCATTTTGTAAGATTTTAGTCATAAAACGATAATAAATAAACCCGCCCTATTGTGTCTGACGGTGATAACTCTCACACGCCAGCAACACTGCCTTTTGTGCAGTGCTAAAGCCTATAGAACGAGTTTTAGTTTCGGTTTCGAAAACGTACTACTAATATTTAACATTTTGATAGATCTGCCGCATACACAATGCACCCTAGCCTTATAATTAACGATTTTGCGGAAGTGTGCCGCCAAACTATTATCTGAATTAACGAAATATTTTGACTTTAACGCTGGTAATCAGTAGTAATCCTTACATTTTTTTGGTAGTGTTACACGATACAATACAAATAATTAACGCCAATTCTTAACCCGCCGCGCAAAACCCCGCTTCGCTTGACACATTCTGCCATGCATATATACACGCTGCGACAAAGCCAACAGAGGCAAACACGCAGACAATTTTTTTTCTCCTAGCGGTAGTATTTCTGACGTCACTAAAACAAGTAGTTATTTGAAAAATACATGCTAGCGAGAGGGGAAGATGGCCGTCTTGTGTAAAAATTTTATTTGACGATTGCCGGTGAAAAAAATTGAAAATCTAAACCATAATGAATCTGACCATAAAAATCATATGGTAGTTTAGCTTAGAGTCTACTGAGCAGGAATGTGTTTTAAATAATATGATAGTCCCAGTATTAGCCAAGTTATTGAAAAAATACTAAATGTCTACGGACGCGCGACCAGACAGACTGTTGTTCCTGCTTGTTTTTCATAACGTTAGTGGGGACACCGGCTTAGAAGGGAGGCATTGAGGTAAATTCAAATTCGCTTGGGTAACAAGAGTATAGGAGGGAAAAGGGGAGCGGTAGGAAAATGTAATCTAAAACGAAACATCTTTTTGTATTGGCATAACTAAAGCAGACTGGCCAATCGACTACCAGACGCAGAGTTTGTTTGGAACTATTTTTGTTTTTCAAAAAACTACATTTGAATTCTGGTAGTCGCAAGCTTTCGATTGGCCAGTGCTAATAAATATTAGCAAAAAGCTTTCGCTGCTCAGTGCCAGTTGAACAAAACTTTTCATTCAAATACGCTGAGAACAGCTCTGTTAATTGTAAAATTAAATAAAGAAGTATTCACAGTCTGGGCAGTGCAGAGGAAACTGAGGCCACTTCTTTGCAAATCAGCGTCATTTGTTTACATTTCTTGAATTTTGTGGTAAGAATGCTTTATGAATTTAATATGTTTAATCCCATTGCCAAAGTTAGATACTGCTATTGGGAAAAAGTGAAGGACGTGCCGGGAGCAGACATTGTTGAGTCCTCACCTTGAAATGTATCTAACTGATGTATGTTTCATGATTATGTTTGAATATTATTGTATTAGAATATATTAGTAAGCCTCCGTGTTCCATGAACACTGTTCAACATGCCTGAAGCATTTATATTTAAAAAGGAAAAGAAGAGAAAATCATATAAAAGGAAATGTGGTTACCCCACATTATTTTATTAAGGAAAACTATGTAAAAGTACAGTGGCGTATCTGCCATAGGGACCTGAGGTGTGGTCACAGCAAGATGGGAGTCATGTAAAATTAGAGGCGAGTGCACCTGTAATGCACGCGAGGCTGACCCCATATCACCATAGGGAAATAAATAATATCAAAAGTGATCAGATATAAAAGGCCAGGGTGTCCTTTTGTTGCAGAGGTTTTATTTCCTGTTGCCAGCTGGTAACAGGAAAACTGAGGAGTGACGATAACGTCAAGAAGTCTCCGACAATTCATGTATGCTGTCAAGAGATAACAGCAGGAGCTTGGGCGTGTGATGTGATATCGATATTTCTGCAACTACACACTATCTTATCATTCAACAAGAAACCCCTTTTGATATGTTAAGGACCTGGGTATATCTGACAGTTTCGTTTTAATAAACACTGGTATTTCAAATCATACTCAGGAAGTTGATGGGGTATGATGATAATACAGCCCCTCATACACAGTGACTCTCCCTCTTAGATGAATAAAGTGTAAGCTGTGAACATTCCAACAGGAAAGACATATATTAACTTTATAGTTATTGGGCAGATTGTCCACACAATTTTAGTTGATCTTTTCTGTAAACTATCTTGTCCTCATTTTCAAAGACCTGTCCAAAAGATATGACTGGACAGGCAAAATAGATTGTACAAAAAAATATTCAAGTTAAAGAAAAACTTAACCACTGGTTTTTATTCACTTCCTCATAGAAACGTAAAGTGTTTTTGTGTTGTGTACCATCATTTCATTTCTCCCCTAGACACTAGGTACATCATACACCAGACACTAGAGCCAAAATAGTGACCGTGTGAGATCTAGGGAGGTAGCGTTAGGTTCCCTGCACATAATTTATCATCATTACTTATAGAGTCAGGGGCCTACATGTGCTTGACCTCACACGGTTAATACATACACGGATTACATTCTTTTAGGATACCATAATAACCTCCCCAGCAAAATCTAACTTTGCTACAAGTGGGAATCTTTAGGTCAAAATATTAATCAATATCAGCGCTATAATTCAATCTATCCCTTTCTTTCTAATTCCCTTTAGTTATTGAGAAATAATTTATTTAATTTTTTTCAAAAACACAGAATCGGCATTTTTGCCACTACAACCAAGATTTTTGTCTCTACCAAAAACGAGGTAAGAATTTGATTGGTTGTTAAGTTTGACTACGTCCGTTAATAAATATTGGGAGGGGTAGTGTGTGATGTAGGGGGTAGTAACTTTTAACTGGTTTTCTTAGAAATATTCAAATACTCAAGTTAAATTGTGGCGGTAGGTTTGACTTTGCCCCAGACAAATTTCAAATATAGTTATTTATAGACTGTAAAAATGCGTTAACTAGGTTATGAAGCGGGGAAATTATTTGAGCGTGGGGTACACAGATCCATTTCACTACATATATATATATATATATATATATATATATATATATATATATATATATATATATATTATATATATATATATATATATATATATATATATATATATATATATTCAATTACGATCCCATAAAACTCCTAGTGTTACCGGATTGCACTAGCAGCTTGACATATCTGGTCAAACTGAAGCTCTGCCATAATGTTACAGGAGACTAAGTATCGGAGGCGAGATACTTAAAACGAGCCGTTTCTGGCTAAATAATCACAATAAAATCTTCTTGGCACAGCTTCCTCAAGAAGAGCATATTCATCTGGTCTCCTGTCAGCGCGTGTCACTGGCTAAAGTGGGTTAGGCTATTCGCCACCAACTTTCCTTCGCGTTGCCTGTCAGTCTTTGCCAGGCCACCCGGTGTTTGCTGATTGGCCGGCTAGAAAATCTCACCTTTCTTCTGTCACAAATCGTGCTGTCCATTGTCGCTTGTATGAAATTTATGTCATACTTTGTGAGATGGTTCTCCGTATGCTGACTAACGAGTCCCGTTGTCGTGCCGGGCTATTGTAATACGTGGCGGTTTGTTTAAACAGCATGAGAAGCCTTCTGCACCTGACCATGCTGGACGTCTCCCAAAATCATCCTTATTTGTGTAATGTGGCCGCTCCAGCGCCATTGTCACAATGTGCTGACACGTCGCTTGTTTGGATAGCGGCCGAGCAATAAAAATACTAATCATTTGTGTCAGCTGCGTCATCCTCAAAGTTAACAATAGTCCAAGGTGGTATGTCTCGTGAGGTTTCCCGCTGAATTAGATATCAAAGAAATTGTACAATGCCCAGGTGTTTGATTTTTGTGAAACCAGATGTGTTTCACCAGATTCATCACGAGGCAATGTTTACTTCAAAAGATAATGCAGGGTGGAGGTCTAAATGAAAGGAGTGTAACAAGTCGCGAGTAATGCAGTTGAACGACGATGAAAGAGCAAATGTGGAATGAAAGAGCACAATGTGGGAGAAAACAAAACAAGACAGATGTTGGAAAAGATAGAGCGATAAGGCTTGGCGCTAGTTTATCACAGGTGTATCACCCAGTCTAAGACTGTCAACAATAAAGGGGTTGATAAAAGTCATCATTGTCGCACTTCTGTCTTCATATCTGCCTAACACTAACTGTAAAGCTTTTTATCATGGAAACAGTACAGATGGGAATTCCATAAACAGGCTGTCCATGTGTATGGTGTCAAAAACATTTTGAGAATCAACCAAGTTAATGTATAGCAGTCTCTGTCATTCTGTACACTGCTGTGTAATATTTATGAGGGTGAATGTATGATCAACACATCTTCTGTTCTTACTGAATCCTGATTTTTCTTTCGTCAGTTTATGGTCTAATGCTTTTTATATTCTCTGGATAATTATCCTGCCTTGTATTTTATTGGAAGCCGAGAAGTGATTAATTACTCTCCAGCCGTTGTAGTCTGCGAGTTCACTCTAGTTGGACAATTTTACGATTATTCCTTTTTTCAACTCCATTGGAGTTGCCTCTTTTTTCCCAGATTTGTGCGAATAGTGGTTCTAATAATTCTGCTGCAAAGTTCATTGTCTGTGTTAAATAACTTTGCATTCAAATTGTCGTGACCAGGAGCTTTAATAGCTGTGACGATTTCTTCTCTTCGTGCAATGTCTGTATTTACGTCTAGATCTTGTTTAGCTTCAGGAATATTCAGATGCGTCTCTGGTGGTTCCTTATTCAATGTTTCTCTGCGTGCTCTGCCCAGCATGTTTCCTGCCCCTGTGCTGTGATGATGAGAGGTCCGTGCTTATCTCTTATTAACGTAATATTGTCTGCACCCCATTTTCCGCTGATGGATTTAGTTAATGTATATACCGTACATTATTCATTTCTCAGTGCTGTCTCCATTGCCTGTCTTGCAAGATCATCAAGGAATTTACTTTTGCTGGCTCAGGGCTTTTACTTTCTTGTCCAGCTGACTGTACTGTGTTACTATTCGCTACATATTTAATTTAACCTGAAGGGTTTAGCTTCTATTTTTTTTTACATTTCTTTTCTCATTGGTTTGGTGTTTAATATTTCTGTTGTTATCGAATCGTATATCTTCCTTTTCTGAAATCTCAAGCATGATTTGCTGCGTAACTTATATATTGTTGAAGTGGTTGATTTTCTGTTCAACATCATCATACGCTGACTTTTCTTGGATATTGGCAATCTAATATCTTCTTTTTATTTCAAGTACAAAAGCTTTTATTTTAAGGGGGTCATTCAGTTTGATGGTGTCAAACCTTTTCCGTTTAATTACAACTTGTCCAGCAGTTCTGAGCTTCTTCTTCAGTCTTGCTACTACTAATGGTGATTGCTTCCCACATCCACAATTCTTTTTACTTTCACATTTTGTAATGCATGCGTCCATCTACCTTTGATCATAATGTGGTTTATCTGGTTTCTGTCCCAGCCGTTTCATGATTCCAATGTTAATTTGTGAATTTCTTTATGTGGAAGAGGCGTTCCTCCAATGACCAAGTTGTTAATGCTGCAGAAGATTGTTATTTTATCTCCATTCTCGTTTACTGTTCCGTGCCGCATTTCCCCTTCACACTTTCATTATACGTAACGTGTGTTCCAACTTTCGCATTAAGGTTGCCCATTACTATGATAAGATCGTATCTAATGTGGTTTCCATTCCCTTTTGTAGTTAATGATAGAACTCTTCCTTGATTTCTTCATCGCTGTCATTTGTTGGTGCATAGCATTTTATTATTCTGGTGTTGGTGAATCTCCCTCTCAGTCTTGTTTTTTTTTTTCAGTCTGTTATTGATGGGTTTCCATTTCAGTAATGACCTTTTTATTCCTTTATTTCCGATAATGGCTACGCCTTCATTGTGCTGACCATCCTCTCTACCGGAGTAAAGTGCTGTTTTTCCTCTTGCTGTTTGTTCTCTTTCCGTGCCGGTCCATCCGCTCTCACTTATTTATAGAATATATAACTTGTATTTCCTCATCTATGCCGTGATCTGCTTCAGTTTTCCTGCCTCATTCATGGTTTTGACGTTCAAGAATCCAGTTCTTGTTTCGTGTTTTGCGGTCAGGGCATCCTTTTTCATGGCAATGACTTCCTTTCGGCTTTCACCAGTGTCAGTCATGCGAGCCTCAGACCCCGGATGTCCGTCCAGCATCAAAGCTTTTTCATTTGTTGCTGTTTTCGTAACTAATTTAGTTTGTTTTTCTTTCAAATAGACAGGGCAGGGGTGTCAGCCCTGCGCTTAAACCCCCAACCTGGAGGACCAGGGTTCCAGCTTTAGTCCGATCCGTACCCGCGCAGATTCAGTGATGTATTTATTGTTAATTCTATCATTCAGTTGGCTTCAATTCCATCTGCGACAATGGCAAAAACATAAACACATACACAACGATGAGTCAAGCAATTTAAAAAAAAAATCTATGCTGCGAATCGACAGCTCGGCATACCCACTGTGATATGAATATGACATATACTCATTAAACTGCCTAAGAGAGCAAGAAAATACGCTTTATAGGTTCCTATATTATTACCCAACTGTCACGTTTGGCTAAGAATGTTCTGGCAATTTGTCGGTTAAGACCACCCCTAATTTCTGTCAAAGATTTCGTATTTAAGTTCAAGTCTCTATCATTCTTTACCACCAGCGAGCGAGGCCGTGGGGATACTTCGTTGCAAACACTTTGACCGTCATTCTTTACCAATTGTCTATTCAAGGATTTTGTCGTCTAGTGATGTTGTTGAGTTGAAAACTAACAACTGTTAGAGAGTGTAAATCGGAATTCCTAGATTTGGTAAGCACATTTGCTTAGTCAATTTTTCTTGGTTTTTTTTTTCTTGGTAGATTAATAATAGAGTTAGGATACTTATTACTGTATTTCTTTTAATATATATGGCTTAATATAAAGTAATTGTTGGACATAATCCACGAGGTATAACTTCGTTTCGCTAGCTACCAATTTTAACTTCACTTAGAAGCACAGCAAGACAAGATATATTTGACAGATATATAAGGCGAAGACAGAAAGGGGGCGATGATTTATTTTGTGTTGGTGTTGTATGTTCCATTTTTAATAGATGCATAATTAATTTGGTAAAGAGTTTTGACACTCGTTTGATAGCAATGTGTGTAATCACCACATTAATTTTATAACGCTCCGTACAGTCCCAATTACTTATGTTGATATGGGCGCTTGTATTTTCAAATTCAAGTTGTGAATGAGTAGCCTGGATTTGTTTATAATGTCGGCATAATACCGAGTGTATGAGAGGTCAGACGTGCGCATCTGGGCAGGCCAATCGTCATGATTGGGTGAAAGTACCTGTACTATTGTCTAGGCTTCTCAGGTAGAGAAGGGGGGGGGGAACTATGATAGTGGGTTGTGATTTCTGTAATGAATGAATGAGAGGAGGGAAAGACATGGGGAGGACGTTGTTTGTTATCGTGCTGAAGTGAGAGAAAGTACAGTGTAGTGCGTGCTAGTAATCACTATGTTATTAACTTTTTCTTGACTGTCTTTTTTCAGCTCTGGTCCAATGGTACTGTGTTTTGTGGATCGGGCACCACGCAGCTATCCATAATTAATCGTGGCATGCAAATTCATGTGCCCTTAAGTTACTAGCCCTGCAGTCTTCAATTAATAGCCACTAGCCAGTCTAAAGTAGATTATCTACACACGGAATTTTACAAATCACCAGCGCCATGGCTGATGCCATTGCCTTCCATTCTTGGAGTAACCTTGACCTACTCACTTACGCCCCGTCATCGTGGAGTATTTTGACGCAACATCCAGTAGAAGCCAC
The DNA here is from genome assembly GCA_024509875.1 of Oreohelix idahoensis. NCBI lineage: Eukaryota > Metazoa > Mollusca > Gastropoda > Stylommatophora > Oreohelicidae > Oreohelix > Oreohelix idahoensis. The sequence continues at coordinate 191,570 of JAMPIV010002756.1, read as the reverse complement.
TTAATTTTTCTAGTCGTAATTATCTTTATCAGAGGTGCATACGTCTCACATTGTTGATGAATAACATGATATCCGAGTTGAAATTCCCTGATTCGCTCCTGGAGTATTTATTTTGATCAGTGAGAGAAATTCGCCCAGCCAAGGTTACCGGATTTCATTGATTTAGTGGTGGCCACCCGCGATATAAAGGGAAATTCTTGGGATTTACTTACCTGTTTCCAGTGGGAGCTTAACGCCGTATTCCGAGGAAATCATACATTAGGTGGAACAGAGTTATTTTTCCTAGCAGAGTAGGAGAGCACCTGACAAGTTTTAGTGCCCTAAAAGGATTTGGCCGCTGTCATTGTTAGATAGCTGGGGGCTTAACCCCTTAATTTGGACACTTAAAGCGTGCCAGTAAGAGTGTGGGTGGAAGGATAGCGAGGGAAAGTGGGCGTGTGTGCGTTTGAGCCTAGGGGTGTGGTAAAGAGTGTGTTGACCATAATTTTGTATTTGACGATTTTAATGTCTCTCTGTAGCCGTCAGACATTGTGAAGGCATATGGGTGGGGTTTTTGTTCATGCTGTGGTTTCGTTTTTGTGTGATGTTTAATAAACATAAAAAACTATCCTGTAGTCAGGATCTCTTCTTTTTATAACTGTCACTGTGTGCCATAACGTTGTCCCTTACTGAATTAGAGCATAGGAGGGAGAGAAGCAGATTATCTTAGGAAAATAAGTGACAGTAGGCTGAAGACGTGGCCCAATCACGCTTCAGAAGTCATTTCTCTTCTCATAATTTCATTAGTGATTCTATTCTCATCTATTTTCACATCTTTGCATTGATAATCTGCCTGAACTCAGACATAATCTATTCTCAAATTATACCTACCTGTGACACAGGGCGTAACCGATGTGATATTAATCTGACATATACTCATTAAACTGCCTAAGAGAGCAAGAAAATACGCTTTATAGGTTATTATATTATTACCCAACTGTCGCGCATGAGTAAGAAAGTTCATGCACTCTGTCGGTTAAGACCACCCCTAATCTAGTCTGGTCTTTTAGCCCCTCCTATTTCTTATAATTTTTGTCTCTTGACAGCTGTAAATTGGGGAAACTGGGCTGTCACTTTGTAAATGGACAGCCTCACTCCCCTTTCTCTAGCGCGGGTGAGCGGATGAGTATCTTATGTCTTTTCATGTCTTCTGTACGCTGGTCTGCATAATTTGTAAGGCGTCCCGGGACTCTTTTGTTGCTGGTGGCGGCAACTTTCCAAGAGTTCTTTGACACGGAGCTAGGTCTCTGCACGCTCTTTCTGGTAGAGGGCCGCCGAGTACCTTGAAATTTGACACGGGAGGTAGACGTTGCCTTTCATGTGACCGTGCATGGCTAGAAACTATAATTCAGAATGTCAGTCCAGCTTTAGTATTGCTTTCATCCAGGAAACACGGGAACCCGAGTTCCCGGGGGCGTTGCGTCATTATTACGCACGCATCCTATTTCCGGAGACTTCGACTCGCAGGTGAGACGAACATCTGCAGGCCTTAGTCTCTTATAAATTTGACAACTCACTTTGTCTAGCACTTAATGTCTTCATGATTCTCTTCTGTAGGGTGGGCGCTGTTCAATAACGAGTATTGACGACCAGCTACATTTTGGTGTTATTGGAATTCTTTACATATCGGTAAGAGCACTTAATGAAATAGATAGTGGAGGGATTAGGAACGTAGACATAATAATCATCAGGGGTTAACGCATTTAGTATTAAGTTGTTACTATCACCTTTCATGACGGGAAAGTGAATAATTGTTAAGTTCGCTAACTACCACTAAACGATGAAGATGTGTAAACTAGGAATTTTGTTCGAAGGAAAGTGGGTGTGTGTTTTTGTCAATTTTTCCTAAACAACTGTCAACCCAACATAAAGTGCTGCTACGAGCACATTGTCGAGAATTTTTCTAGTGATGTAAATAAGTGTGCTATATTGATGACTCTTAAGAGTACATTGTACAACCAACATAGTGGATTATCCATGAGTACCTTTATAAGGCCTATTGTCATTTGGCATATGTAAATATTGCTGTTATTTAGTGTTTATCAGCCCAGTGGTTGTAACCAGTTACGTGCCATTGATTTAACGTTACTAATCGTGGAAGACGCCTCATGCGGGCGAAATAATTATCATTTGCTCACAGGGCAAAAGTTTGTTTACATACCCATTCATTCAGCATCTTCGTAATCTCTGACCGAGGTGTACGCCTGGTGTGATTTATCAATGTAGGTCTGCCTAGGTCACCTACGTTTTTCGTGGCTAGCGATTGGTCGATAACAAGCAAAGGAGAGATAATTTTGTGACCGGGTCAGCCAGCACTGACCGGCGGGAATTACCGAGCTAATTGGTTTGGGGAACGTACATTGCGTTTTACTGTAAACAGTGCCTGTCCCGATGTACTATAAACTTTTGTAACTATATATTAAACGCTTATGTAAGGACAGATGTTTATAGCGGTTGTATGTATTTGTATTTTCAGTGAACCTCCTATACGCTACTAAGGGAAAACTGGGAGACTATAAGTCCCAGCCTAAATTACCTTCCTATTTGGAATTTACCGGTCCTGATTTGGTTCCTGATTTGGGTCAAAAGTTGTGACCTCAACTATCATTTTTGGGAGTAGTGTGCGGTACCCTATTCATGGGACCCCATAATTCAGCTGTTGCCAACCCCACAGAAGGCCGAGATTCAAGCTCCACTACCTCCGGGAAAAGTGTGCCAGTCCTGACCTCTTGTACGTCAGCTGTGGCCCTTCTCAACTTATACGCACAGTTGCATTTTTGAATGGCCAGCGTCTATCGGTTATAGTAGTGCGCGTCGCCTACACAAACCTGAGTTTGAACTCGTATAACCCATAGGATATCAGGGTTCTTTTATAGCTGTGTCACTGGTGGACAATATTAACTAGTGGATAATATTCCCAAAGAAGCCTGCATCTCGAGGATTTATTTTTAATTTCTTCAACCCCATCGAAGAAGAGATAGAAACGGAGATAATGTTCAAGTGAATAGAATAATACATCTCAGGCAATTAGCGAAACAGACTCAGAGATGCATAGACGAAGGTTGAAGATCGTAACAGTGTAGGGTTTATTCTTGGTGGTGCTTAGAGGAGAGTTGTGCATTTCTCGGTATTGGTTAGTTTTTTTTAATTTCTGCGTAGCCACGTCACGGACGTCTCGCCTTAAAAGACTGGGATATGTCGACTAGAGCAGAAACTGTTGATAGTTTTCTTTTTATTATTATTATGGGCACTGTCTGAGGATTGTCAGTTTTCCAGACGTGGTTTTCATTCTGGATTGTTATCCAGAATCGACTTGGGTTTTCGAGTCCTTTTGTTAACTGATATTGTAGTTTATATTTTTATAGGGTTTCCTGACATTGCTCTGGCATGATCTGAGTTTTATAGCATTTAATAAAAATAATATGTACTGGCAACAAGCAGCTTCTGTAAGAATTAGTAATCAAATAGGAACTTTTCAGTAAATTAAAAAACGGTGTCAGGAAGAGATGTGTACTGTCACTGGATCTGTTCAATCTGTACCTTGAAAATATAACGAGATTCCTAAAGAACATACCAGGACATTCATTTGGTGGATATAAAAAAAAACAAATTGATATACGCTGATGATACAAAAATGGAAAGGAGCTGCAGGAAATGACTGATACAATAGTGACAGAAAATGAAAATAAAGGCCTTAGCCTTAATAGCAGAAAGACAGAAGTAATGGTCGTCTAAAAGAAAATAGCTTCCCCAGTATGCACGATCTATGTAAACGAGACCGTTTTCAAACAGGTCAATAAATTCAAATACATGGGAACATTAATAACAACGGATGGAAGATGCACCTCAGAAGTGAAGAGCAGAATAGCTCAGGCACAAGCAGCATTCTGTAAAATGAAGAGTATTTTATGCAACAATTCTTTGTCAATGGAATTAAGAAAAAGAGTTCTTCAGTGGTATATAGAACCAATCCTGGTATATTGGAGTGAGTCATGGACATTTAGTAAACAAGTAAGGGAATCACTAGATGCCATAGAGATGTGGGTTTTACAGAAGGATATTAAAAATACCATGGACAGCCAAAAAAAAGAGTAATAATGGTGTCCTGAAAGAGACTAAAGCGCAAAGGAAACTTATTTCACAAGTTTGAAAGAAGCAATCCACTTTTTTTAGCACTTTATGAGAAGAGGAAGTGTGGAATATATCCTAACAACAGGTAAGATTGAATGAAAAAAAGATAGAGGAAGACGCAGACAGAAAATTCTGGACAATTTGACATCGTGGCATGGAAAGAAGTCAACAATAGACTTGATAAATTGTACTCGAGACAGGGAGTTGTAGAGAGACTTGATCTCCTACGCCACTAGGCACGGTACTTGAAGAAGAAGATATTCTTATACGACCATCTTTAAACTTAATATTTCTGTCTTTATCTTTTCACAATTGTGCTGGTTTTACCAGGAACAGAGCCATCAAGAACTGATTATTAAGGTTTTTCTTCCCAATTTGTCTTTGGTGTGACATTTTATTAAACTAACCCATGACACATTTTGGCTTGGACTATTCTAAATTTTTTGTGTTGTCGCTTTTATCTTTTCATAAGATGTTTGTGTAACTGTCAGGTAGTATAATTTTTACAGTAAACGTGACGAAAAATAGTAAACGAGTACGGGTTATTTATTTATTAATTTGGACAAAGGTGAATGAAAAAGTGTAATTCATTTTTCCTTACAAACCTGCAGTCTACTATACGAATACATGTAATTTTGTATGCGTGTGTGTGTGTGCTTTTTGTTTTGCTTTGATTTGTCAAAGGAAGCTCTAAACGTTTGATGTATTATCTATTGTATTGCATCTGTTCTTCAACGATTGCGTTTTGATTTCACCACTTGAAAAAAAATTTACACCGTAGTTAAAATCTTTGTCTTAGAAGTGTAAAGAAAAGAAGCATTTCAATTTCCTTTGCTCGAAACGTCTGATCTATTCTGATCCATTCGAAATACATGTCGAAATGCACTTCTGTATTTACTGCTCATGTGATAGTAGACAAAAATATTCACAGACGAATTTATAGATTCCAGAACTATGCCCACTCCACCAATAATGATCATGAGAGGTCTATACTTGCCACCAATAGATAAGTCAGGAACCATCAACATACCAATAAACATGATGCTGATCGGTACGTAACATGCGATGAAAAGTGCAGCAATCATGACAACCATTTTGGCAACTTTCTGGTTACGGTTAGAAATATTGTCAGCCTGTGCAGTGGTTGACTTCTTTCGCCATTTAGTTTTGATTCGTAACTTAATGACCAAAGTTACTGTACATACAACAAGGACCAGGAAGGCACTGAATGGAATAAACACGTTGTTGATTGTGAAGGAAATCGTCTCCACGTTTTTCTTATCTTTCATATACACAATACCAATAATGGTTCTGTTTCTCGCAGGAAAGTACTTCAAGTCCAGTTTGTTCACGACATATACAGGTGCCACACTTGACAAGAGAATTAGGTAAACGCTAACGATGATGATGGCCACTCGCTTAGGCGTAATGATCCTTTTTACCTGGGGAATAGAGATGTAACAGATCATGGTGTTAGACACATAACATTGTGTTTCAATATCTACAAAGGATTTGTGTTTAAAAAAATGCCTGACATGTATGTGCTTTTTTATGAGAAGAGGAAAATAAGGAAATTTTATTAGTGTTATATTTCCGTACAACAACAGCAACATTCAAAACAGCAAAAAAATTAAGATAATAAAGATAAATACCATGCACTAACTAGTGACAAAGAGGAATGTTTTGCGCCATTAAAAATGTAATGATGTCACCATTCTGATGGACGACCTAAATGTAAAAATAGGAATAGACAACACTTGCTTTAAAGAAGTCATGGGGAAATATGGACTAGAAGTGATGAACGAATATGAAGAACTATTCACATACCTGAGCTTCAATTCACCTGGCTTTGAGAGGAAACATTTTTCCACGTAATAGAATATGTAAAGTAACCGAGTTATCAACAGACCACAGACCACAAAATCAGTTTCATTAAACATGTATGAACAAGAAGCTTAGATCATTATTACGCGTACGTGGTATGTGTGGTGGGTTTTGCTGTTATTAAGTGTGGTTGCTAGGTTACTTAGTGTACTGAATGAGGTCAGCTGTAAAGGTCCCTGAGGATAACAGTTTATGTGAGTTTACAGAGTACCTTGCTACTACCACCTACGACCTCAATCAGGCTTATTCTTGACTAGTATGTCTGATAGCTACGTCTAATGTCTAGGGTAATGAAATGTGGTGTGCTGGTAATTAAATACACAAACACACAAACCCACACAAACACTAATATTAATCTCTATGTTCAAGTCAATTAACACTATGTTTAAATTTTAGAAATTACAATTTTTTCAAATTTATTTTGTCCTGAACCAAGTTTTTCTTCTGGTCAGGACTTTTAAATCAATATGAATCAATTTCAATAGAATTACATATAATCGAGTAAACACATGAAAGACTTGTACATATACATAATTTAAATTTGCTAATATTGGTACTAAAACTAAAAGTCTTTAGGAACTAGTGCTGGATGACGGTTCGGGGTATTTGCATCATACCCAGTCTTTAGTTAACAGTGTTCATTTGCTCTTTAAACAGGATTAATGGTGGAAACGTTTCTTAATACACAATGGAGTTTAAATTTTATTATATTCGTTGATGAATCTCAGCAGGCCAGGTCTTTAATACTTATCTGGCCTGTGACGATTGAAGAAAGTTGTTCCTTAGGCCTACTCCTCACTTGCTCTGAGGTAATATGGTAGGCATCTCATTTCGTACAGTGTTGTACTCTTCAGAACATCTGGCACTAGCACAGTGCCAGACAAAGAAACTCTGAAACCACAAAATTAGGCTAGGTCTTAACATAATACCTAATCCACCATGTTTACAAGCATTAATACATTGAAATAAAAGACAGGGTCAGATCTCTCTGACCGACCCAGCACCTCTACATCAAGGCTGTTATCAAGTAGCACTAGTTTCCCATTCCTCTCCTCTATGGACTGCACTGCATCTGAAATATTTTCATTAATCTCTTTTTTCCATATAATAAGGTGGGTGATATGTGTGCACCTGACCAATTGAAAAGAAACATCTGTATTCTACATTTCTGATAGTTTATCCTATTATATTTCAACGTCTAGGCCCTGGAACAGTCGGCTGGGGACCTAGAATAAGTACTCACTTGTCGTAATCATTTTTCATTATATGGCAGTATCAATCACTCAGAATTGTTATTTAAAAAGGTTAATAATTTCTGCCTTACCACAATTCAAAATGAAAACACACAGGTACGTTGAAAATAGCACAAACTCAGCTGAGCTGCTGGCTAGACTAGGGCGTCCCACTACTATTAGCACATATATTCAATGGACGACAAACTTCTTAGCCTCAGCGATCTGCTTGTATGGACAGTCTTCAACAAAATGGCAACGAACCGTCCAATTTTCTAATAATCTTAACTGTGTTGACCAATCAAATTGGAAAGCCAACCTTTTTAAATTTAAAATTTTACACTAAGGTCCAAATTTGGTCCAATGTGTAGTGTATTTCTGTCGGTCGGTCTGTCCGAACTTGTCATTTCCCAAAATTTGACTTGGTTTTGGGCCCAACTACAAAAAACTATTCAAATTTTCTCTCACTCACTACTTAGATTTCTACTGCGAAGATATTTTTAGATTCTATCCGCCTTGTCTCCCCCTTGTTTACATGTAATCTTTTCCTGCCTTCGTCTCAAGGACGCGTCAAAATGTAACTTTAGTGAATGCAAAACTAACATCTGTTTGCTAGTCTGCCACTGAACAAATCAGTCTTTTGTCAATATCTTCCATGTTATCTGTCCGTCCTTTTATTTGAAAGCATATTATTTATCTGGAAAAGATAAGCTCTTAAACTAGCTAACTTTTGTGATTCTAAACTTATTAATAAGGAATTCCATATTTTTTCCATGTTATCCAACCTATTCATGTCTTTTTGCACTAATTTCAAGCTAACTACGAGATTCTCCCATAGTACGTGGGAATTCCGTCATTCTAAATAAGAGCTAAGTCTGTTTTCGTGACCCAAGTGGCTACATGTTCTTACTTTACATCGTATTTCAAACACTAACTACAAGTTCGCGCGTATGTTAGGCTTAGATTCAAACGCGTGCAGACGGCATCATTTTTTTCTTCCCTCCTTTTCTTACTCCGTCTGAACGAATAGGCCTTTCTCGTCCCCATGTTATAAATAGTTTTTTTCAATGAAACTAGAAAACGATGGGACGGTCTACCACAATCAACGCGCTTGTAGCGTGGGCGAAGAAGCAGCAGCGTATCTTACTATATTTTATCCCTACATTTTATTTTAACTTTTGTATTTTTAATGGATGATTTTATCGCTGTATCACGGTATTTCACCACACATCTCCCCACTTGAGAACATGCACTAATGCAAGTTCACAAACCAGTGATACACATAGATAAAATTAACTCCTTATTCCTGCTGAATACTCTAAATTTGATCACAGGGGTGCCTACTGAGGAAATCTGCACCGACGTTCTGTGACCCCGGAATATATTCAATGGTAAATTGATATAGCTGTAATAATAACGACCATCGTAATAATCTTGCATTTTCATGCTTGGCCTGTGATAAGAATACGAGAGGCTGATGATCCGTTTGGACCACGAATGTTCTACCATATAGATAGATTTGGACCTTTTTTATTGCCCATATTAACGCTAAACACTCTTTTTTGCTAGTGGAATAGCATTGTTTCGATTTGTTCAACTTGCGGCTAGCATAAGCGACTGGGTTCAGTTCCCCATTGGGTGAAGAGGACCTTTGCAACAAAGTAGCCCCCAGGCCCACTTTGCTGGCGTCCGTTCTCACCACAAAATCCTGAGTCAAATCAGGCAATTTGAGAATAGGCTTGCTAGTGAGTTTTTCCTTTAACTCTTGGAATGCCAATTCACACTGCGCTGACCAAACAATTTTATCTAGATTTTCCTTGTGAGTCAAGTCAGTCAGAGGAGCACATATAGAGTTAAAATTTGTGATGTATTTTTGGTAAAACCCACACAACAACACGAATGATCGCACGTCCTTCTTTGTTTGTGGTCTAGGTGCTCTCTGCAATTTTTCCAAGTTCTTCGGGCAGGGGTCATGTTACCCTGATATACAGCATGTCCCAAGAATTCCAACTCTTTGCATCCAATACAACATTTTGTTGGTCTAGCAGTCAAGTTTGCTTCTCTGAGCCTATCAAATAGCATATTCAGAGAGTTAACGTGTTCTTCAAATGTTTCTGTAGCGATGAGGACATCATCCATGAAATTAGTGATACATGGATTATTGAAGGGATCCAACAATTTGCGCATCATCCTAGAAAATACACTCGGAGCATTTTCAATCCGAATGGCAACATGTTGAATTCATAATGCCCTTCCGAGGTGCTAAAAGCTAAATAAGGTCGAACCTCAGGCTTCACTGGAATCTGGTAATAGCCTTTGCTAAGATCCACCTTCGAAAAATATTTTGCCTTGTTCAGTCTGGCAAATAACTGTTTTGTGTCCGGTAATGGATCCATCAGACCTTCTGTGACAGCATTCAGTTTCCTGTAATCTATGCACAGTCTATGTTCCCCAGACCAACAAATAATCTATCTCCTCTTTCAATGCTTTCTCCTTAGCGAACGGAATAGAATAGGCTCTCATACAGATTGATGTTGAGTCTACCAGCTTCATATCATACTCTAGCAAATTAGTATGCCCCGGTTTGTCTGTTAACACATCTGTATGTTCCTCCAGAACCTGTTGAACTTTCTCCCTCTGATTTTTAGTCAGGTGCTTACTGACTTTTACCTGTGCGGCTGTCTCACAGGTGTGTAAGGGGTATTCATGTGAGGTGAGTGGTTCCTTTTTCATTTCGGTTGCGATAGCCAAGGTCAGTAAAGGAGTGCCTTACTGGATTTGTCTGTCCAGATACTTCTTTAAAAGGTTCACATGATATATTATCTCCTTCCCCTTTTTGTCAATTTTATAATTTGTACTAGACACGTTCTCTAGAACTGTATATGGACCTTGCCATCCAATTTGCAACTTATTATTGCTGCCGGGTAGTAGAAGAAGTACTTTCTCTCCCACAGCTAATTCTCTGTCCTTTGCTTTCCTATTAAAATAAGCTGCATGTTTCTTCCTGGCTTGTCTCAAATTATCATTTGCCAGTTTCCATCCAGCTTTCAGACGAGTGGTCAGCTCGTTCACATAGTTATATGATGAGGTAACAGTTTCCTCTGCCTTCTCATCTGTCCACGTCCTTAACAAGGTTAGATATGGACTTTTAATTTTTCTGACATAGTTTTCATAATATTGGAAGCCTTGTTTTGAGGACGTTTCTTCCTCTTGTCATCACATAAGAATCTTCCACTGCCAATTCTTTTCTTGGGGTGGTCTCCCCACTTTAAATTCGTTGTGAAAGATCTTCTCTCTCTTTTATTTTCCTCCAGTTCACATAATTCCGACCGAGGGATTGTCGGCTTATTCTGGGGTAAAACATCTCTTTGTACTCGTCGCATAGTGGCCATGTTAATACATTCAAGTGAAGACTGTGTGTGAAAAGGGGGCTCCCATTCCACTTTGTCTACTTTATTATAATTATTTTTCCTTCCAGGCCTAAGTTTGCCCCGTGGCGTTTCTAGGTCATGCACATTTTTTCCCACGTGTGGGTGTTCCCTCATGAAATACGCCACATGCTTCTACAAAGTTCTCAATATCGACATTTTCGTCGGGCCAATAGTATTTTTGAGAAACTTTTTGGCAGATGGTACCTATTTTCTCATGGTCACCATCTTTTCCAACATGTAAGCTCCTTATTAAATTTGCCCTATATGCCTTTGGAAGTACCAACTGTCCGTGACCAGTGAATCCAGTTCCGGCCTTCCTATATAACAATTTGTTTTTCATATAATAATCTCCCTTGCTTGGAGGTGTGACATTTGGGCAATTTTTTAAAACATGGCTTGAGTGTCCTATCCTCAGTCTGCGCCTTCCTCATCTCCTCTGGATGAGCATTTATAGGTTCAACTTCTTCCTCCTTTGACTGTGACCTGGTCTGTACTGTCGCCATGATCACAGGTCTCTCGGGATTCCCCAAGAAGACGTATCTACACCCCAATATCAGAGGGTAGATTGGTTCATCTATCACTGCTGCTCTGATTTCTCCTTCCTCATAGCGAGTTTTTACCGTTATCCTTGCGATGGGAAGTGTCATGTCCTTAGTCGCTCCTTGTATTTCCACTGTTTCGGTGGTATACTGACCTGGGTTTACTAGGCTAGACCTCACAACTGAATCAAAATCCAAACCTGTATCATATAGGCACCTTATGGTGACCCCGTTACAAACAACATCCTCACAAACAAAGGTTTTCTTTTATTATATTTTTGGTCACTGAACTGTGAGTTTCTATCACGATAATCATTTCGTGGCCTATCAAAGTTTGTCCTACCTTTGTTACCTTGTTCTTTGGTATCAAATGTATTAAAGTGCTGTGTGGCCTTAAAATTCTCCATATGTTTCTTTTTAGTGCCAGCTACCTCTGCCTGGGCTGCTTGATACCTCTCAGCGACATTCAATACCTCACCCAACCTCTCTGCACCTTGTTCCATGAGAAACTTTCTCAGGTCTGGAGCCATGGACTCTCTTAATTGCTCTATCATGATCATTTCTTTAAGATCTTGGGTTTTCCCCAGAGCAGTCCATTTCTCCAAATAGGTTTCCAGTCTGGCAGAGAATTGGTGGTATGTCTCCCCAGGCAAAAGCCTGGCATTTCTAAACTTCGTACGATAAAATTCACCATTCTTTTCATATCTTAATAACAGAGCCTGCTTTAGCATGTCATAATTGTCTTGGTCGTCTCTATTCATTTTTTCAAACACTTCATAAGATGTTCCCCTAAGCCACTGGGATAACTTTAGGCTCCACCTTTCTCTCTCTACCCCATACGTAGTAGCCAAAAGTTCAAACCTACTTAGAAAACTTTCTATGTCATCGTCTTTCTCAACAAAATGGTATAAATGACAACCCAAAGCTCAGGTTGAGGCTCCCTGACTAGCAGTGGCATCGGAAGTAAAGGGGCTGGCACCATTTTCAGGAGCATGGCCTTGAATGTCCAACTCCCTTAGTCGTAACTCGTGCTCCCTTTGTAATCTCTTCTCCTCCTTTTCTGCTTCCCTTTCAGCAGCAAATCGCTTGTCTTCCCTTTCAGCATCCATCTTCTTCTCTTCCTATTGGAGCCGCTTTATTTCAGCCACCCTATCTGCCTCCAATGCTCTAGCCTCTTTGTCAGCCTCAACCTGCAGCCTCTTAAGTTCTCTGTCAGCCTCAATTTGTAACTGTAATTTTCTTTCTTCTGCTAACTTCCTATCTTCCTTTTTAATATACTTGTCGCATTCTGACGTTACATATTGGATCTAAGCCTGACCCTCCATATTCATTTCTTTAGCAGTCAGCACAGCAGCCGATCTGAATTTGGCTAGATCTGCCATTCTGTATCACACAACTCTAATAATGTTCTAAGATAGATTACAAACTCTAATTAACAAAGTGACACTCTACTTAATTACAACTGGCTGTGAAGATTCATCAACTCTTACTTTCCACCTTAAATAATTTTTATGAATAACTTTTAATTTTAGGGACACTGTAGAATTTATACAAACTTACACCCCAATAGTTTAATTCCAGGACCAGGAGACCCCAATATATGTGGTGGGTTTTGATGTTATTAAGTGTGGTTGCTAGGTTACTTAGTATACTGAATGAGGTCAGCTGTGAAGGTCCCTGAGGATAACAGTTTATGTGAGTTTACAGAGTACCTTGCTACTACCACCTACGACCTCAACCAGGCTTATTCTTGACTAGTATATCTGATAGCTACGTCTAATGTCTAGGGTAATGAAATGTGGTGTGCTGGTAATTAAATGCACAAACACACACACACACAAACACTAATATTAATCTCTATGTTCAAGTCAATTAACACTATGTTTAAATTTTAGAAATTACAATTTTTTTCAAATTTATTTTATCCTGAACCAAGTTTTTCTTCTGGTCAGGTCTTTTAAATCAATATGAATCAATTTCAATAGAATTACATATAATCGAGTAAGCACATGAAAGACTTGTACATATACATAATTTAAATTTGCTAATATTGGTACTAAAACTAAAAGTCTTTAGGAACTAGTGCTGGATGACGGGTCGGGGTATTTGCATCATACCCAGTCTTTAGTTAACAGTGTTCATTTGCTCTTTAAACAGGACTAATGGTGGAAAAGTTTCTTAATAAACAAGGGAGTTTAAATTTTATTATATTCGTTGATGAATCTCAGCAGGCCAGGTCTTTAATACTTATCTGGCCTGTGACGATTGAAGAAAGTTGTTCCTTAGGCCCACTCCTCACTTGCTCTGAGCTAATATGGTAGGCATCTCATTTCGTACAGTGTTGTACTCTTCAGAACATCTGGCACTAGCACAGTGCCAGACAAAGAAACTCTGAAACCACAAAATTAGGCTAGGTCTCAACATAATACCTAATCCACCATGTTTACAAGCATTAATACATTGAAATAAAAGACAGGGTCAGATCTCTCTGACCGACCCAGCACCTCTACATCAAGGCTGTTATCAAGTTGCACTAGTTTCCCATTCCTCTCCTCTATGGACTGCACTGCATCTGAAATATTTTCATTAATCTCTTTTTTATATATAATAAGGTGGGTGATATGTTTGCACCTGACCACCTGAAAAGAAACATCTGTATTCTACATTTCTGATAGTTTATCCTATTATATTTCAACGTCCAGGCCCTGGAACAGTCGGCTGGGGACCTAGAATAAGTACTCACTTGTCGTAATCATTTTTCATTATATGGCAGTATCAGTCACTCAGAATTGTTAAATAAAAAGGTTAATAATTTCTGCTTTACCACAATTCAAAATAAAAACACACAGGTACGCTGAAAATAGCACAAACTCAGCTGAGCTGCTGGCTAGACTAGGGCGCCCCACTACTATTAGCACATATATTCAATGGACGACAAACTTCTTAGCCTCAACGATCTGCTTGTATGGACAGTCTTCAAAAAATGGCAACGAACCGTCCAATTTTCTAATAATATTAACTGTGTTGACCAATCAAATTGGAAAGCCAACCTTTTTAAATTTAAAATTTTACACTAAGGTCCAAATTTGGTCCAATGTGTAGTGTATTTCTGTCGGTCGGTCTGTCCGAACTTGTCATTTCCCAAAATTGGACTTGGTTTTGGGCCCAACTACAAAAAACTATTCAAATTTTCTCTCACTCACTTCTTTAATTTCTACTGCGAAGATATTTTTAGATTCTATCCGCCTTGTCTCCCCCTTGTTTACATGTAATCTTTTCCTGCCTTCGTCTCAAGGACGCGTCAAAATGTAACTTTAGTGAATGCAAAACTAACATCTGTTTGCTAGTCTGCCACTGAACAAATCAGTCTTTTGTCAATATCTTCCATGTTATCTGTCCGTCCTTTTATTTGAAAGCATATTATTTATCAAGAAAAGATAAGCTCTTAAACTAGCTAACTTTTGTGATTCTAAACTTATTAATAAGGAATTCCATATTTTTTCCATGATATCCAACCTATTCATTTCTTTTTGCACTAATTTCAAGCTAACTACGAGATTCTCCCGTAGTACGTGGGAATTCCGTCATTCTAAATAAGAGCTAAGTCTGTTTTCGTGACCCAAGTGGCTACATGTTCTTACTTTACATCGTATTTCAAACACTAACTACAAGTTCGCGCGTATGTTAGGCTTAGATTCAAACGCGTGCAGACGGCATCATTTTTACTTCCCTCCTTTTCTTACTCCATCTGAACGAATAGGCCTTTCGCGTCCCCATGTTATAAATAGTTTTTTTCAATGACACTAGAAAACGATGGTACGGTCTACCACAATCAACGCGCTTGTGGCGTGGGCGAAGAAGCAGCAGCGTATCTTACTATATTTTATCCCTACATTTTATTTTAACTTTTGTATTTTTAATGAATGATTTTATCGCTGCATCACGGTATTTCACCACAGTATGTAATGGAGCAGATGTGATTTTAAATCACTATCTTCTGTTAGCCAAAACAAAAAGGATGAAACTAAAGAGATATACATAAATACATAGGTATAGCAACATTTTAATGCGGTATACCTAAGAACCCAATAAATAATAGACACATTTACAGTCACAATATCAAACAAATACTAAGTAATCCAACATCTGAAAGGTATAGAAAATGCATACGACTATTGGTAATAAATCAAAAACATGTGGAATGATATATCCTATGAAAACGGGAACGTCAGCAAAAATCACAGAAAACAACAGACACCATCACGAAAAAAACAAGAAAGCAGATTTAAACAGATGCAAAGCCAGTAGGTCCAAAGCCAAGAGTCATGAAGTGTAGAGAAACAAACAAAACGGTACGAAGAAACATCTAAAGAGACAAGATAAAATATATCGATGAGCTGGCAAGGGAAGAAGAGGAAGCTGCAGCTGAAGGAAGTATGAGGGACCTGTATGAAAATATGAAGAAGCTAACAAGGAAAAACAAACAAGCGAATGGCTTCTTTAAAGGCAAGAATGGAAAATAGTTTAGTAACACAAAACAAAATGAAGAGATGAAAATAATATTTTTAGGAACATCTAAATAGACCAGCTCCACTAATCCATCCAGAAATCCAGCTAGCAGAAGTGGAGGTTTCAAATCAACTAGAAAGACCAACCAAGGGAACATTAAGAAAACCATAAAGCTTTTAAAATGTGGAAAAGCAGCCGGTCCAGACGTCACTCTATCCGAGGCCATCGAAGCAAATATTGACACAACTACTAAGATAGTATACGTACTACTTGTTAAAATCTGGGAGAGAGAGGAAATATTAGCAGAATGGATGAAATGATGTCTGGTTATGTTGCATAAGAAGGGATACATAAGGGTGTATAAGAGTGCACAAATAACAGAGATATAATGTTACAATCAGTGCCAGTGAACTATTTAACATAATCATCCTTGAGAGATTACAAAATTCCATATATAGACAACTGAGAGATGAGCAAGCAGGTTCTCGGCACAACAAATCATGAGAAAAATAATAGATTTTGTAATCAAACAAACGAAGTCCCGAAAGTGAATAATTGTTGCTAACTAAGTCACACATTCATTTTTTTGGAATGATAACATTATAATCACATGGAGTACTTCTAGTAAAGAAACCAAAATCACGATATGGGTCACCCCAAAATATTATGGATAATGTCGCGGATAGCCTTCCATGCTTTGCAGTAGTGGTCCAACAATGACCAAAACTCAAGAGTATCTAATATTGGCTTCCAAGGTATCTACCTATGTGCAAGATTACTCTTAGCAGAAATCACGAACGATGTTGCATTGTGCTGAACAATTGTTAACTCATTCTATCCGGGCCGTCGCCTTTTATGAAGGATTTAAGCAATGGTTTATCCCGTTCAAGCAGTCAGTTGGTGTACTCCAACGAAATCTCTCTTATAAGGTATAGATCTGTTTAGAGGTAAATATATAATATATATATATATATATATATATATATATATATATATATATATATATATACATACATATAAAGCCGAAGTGACTATGATTGTTTAGTTTTAAAACAACATGTAACAATTTTAATAATGAATTAGTCTTTAACAGTTAATATAAAAATGCAAAAATTGGTGAAATTTAGATAAACGTTTTCCTTACGAAGATGTAAGTGAGGATTAATAAAAAGTCCGTTGCTTTCGCCTATTATACAAGAAACTTAACTCTGGCTGAGTCCTGCAGCTGTGGTTCATCAATTCTGTGATGACGGAACCTTCTCCACACTCTGTTCCACTGTAGGCGGTTAGGGAGTATGTTTTTCTCTCACACTAGCGGCGTTAGTACCACAAATCGTCTGATGGCTTGTAACCACGAACTTTAGAAAAAAAGAATAACAAACGCCTTATGCTAAGTACATTTGTTTGTGGCACTCTAACAGGCTCACGTTTCCGTTGTCCGCCCACCAATGTTAAAATCTCAGAAGAATTTAATACTCCAGCACGCACAACGTAACTCCGAGAAGATTGTTAAAATTCACGAATATTACTCTGAGGATTAAAGAGTAAAATGTGTCTGGTCAGTGAGAATATGAATTGTGCATGAACTAACATTAACGAGTTACATACATCTCAAAAATGATATGTAATACTTGAGGCACACCTGATTCATCACTCGTTACTGCTCAAGTCGCAGTCCTGGGGTCACCTCTGATGTCGGGTTTACGTACAACTAGTCAGAAACAATCACCAGATCTTGCAGCAGTAGTTCATGCATATAATGTTTTCATATGTTGACGTTGCCAGCTTCATATATAACCACTTAGCAAGAAACCTGTAAAATTTACATTAGTAAATCAATTGTTTACACTTACTCCAAAATGGGAATACACAATCTTCTTGCACAGATTTAGTTTGGACACAGCTCTGTATTCGATGCTTCGAATTAGCTTAGGTCTGGGAATTAGAGTTAATTCCTCTGACGGCGGGTGTTCTGCGAAATCACTGACCTGGGAAAACTTTTGTTTAATTCCTCTATGACTTGTGATCAAATTCCTAAATTTTCAGTCTTGAATTAAAAATGCGGGTTTACGTGTAAATTCTTAAGTTGCTCAATACTCGATCTGTTACTTATAGTTGTGGAATTTCTAAGTCCAATGTCCCCTTTTTCTTTCTGGATTTTAGGAGTCGCTAGACTGACGTTTGCGCTGCAGTGTGTGTACTGACTTTGATTGCATTACATTATATCTCACAATCCTCAGTTCAAATTCCAGCTCTGTTTCCGCCTAATTTTCCAATGAGATACATAGCATACCCCGGCCTCTCACTTCAAACCAATCAAATCGAATGTCGTTGAGCACTACGTGGGTAGCGGTGTTTCAGATTAAAAAAATAACCCCACATGTTTCAAAATATTAAATTTAATATCCACGCGTGACCTTATCATATCGTTGTGTCAGACTTCCGCCGGCATCTTGAGCTATCTTCACAAACAAATGTTGTGCACTGGTACTGCCTCAATGCTATCGTCTGCAAATCTTAAGTTCCCAGACATATATATATATGTAATCTCAATACAGAACGTACATTGGAAGCGATTACCTCATTATCTCCCGTCTTGAAAAAACATATTGATATTCGCTAGCCACCTGGCGCCAACAGTTGGACGGTCACGTTCATAGGGGTCGGTCGGCTTATGTGATCGGCTGGCCGGTCTAATTAACCTAGCGGAACGTGAACACGTCTAGGATGGTAAACAAGATACAGACAGTCCACTAACCGATACGTCCGTAGGGGAGTGCAGTGTTAGAGACTTTCCTCCACTAGATTCAGCATAGAGAGTAAATAATGGCGCATAAAATATGCCACATAATAATGACAGGGGAGAGAAAAATAAGAAAATATCACTAACACGGGAATGTAATGCAATCTTGCCGGAGTGGACTTGAGATCGCACAACCGTATCTTCACAGATAATGGATCATTATTGACAACATAAATGATTTGGTACCTCGAAGATGGACAGTGAAGGTTGCGTGCTCTTAGATCGCTGTAGTATTTGGATAAATTGCATTAAAGTGCAGAATCAACTTACGTGAGTTACGTGCTATTAATGCGTAGGAGCGCCAGAGACAGTAAAAAATATATTGTAGAAAACCTGAAAAAAGTACTTTCCAGTGTCTCGCATTACATAACTTTGTAATTTAACTGAAAACTACGTAGTACCGTTCTTCAAAATGCTTTAAAAAGTGAAAAGCACCGTTAAAATTCGAAACATCGCCTTCTGGCTTAGGATTCATATTTCCATGGAAGAAACGTCACATGCACAAGATAATTCTGAATTGCACCTCCAGTTCATACAGGAGATGCCCAAAGTGTGTATGTACCGAAACGCAGCATTAAAAAACAGTCGTTATATATTCTGGTTACAGAGAAGCAAATGACAATCACCTGTCGATGATTCACAATTGATCTTCAATTCAATCTTGACAATAGATTCAAGATCGGTATTAGAACTATCCACTGATATTAGTGTCAAGAAGTAAGAAACTAAAATCTGACAACTTACCTTATTGTGAAAAGAAAACATTTTATTTAACAGTAAAACATAACTGGTTTAACACAAACGTAATTTTTTAAATAATAATCTTATACACACCTTTAAAGGCGCTGTTATGCACAGGCACCTTTCCAGTGTGATTAAAGCTGTGATCCATCCTGTCACTCTAGCAAACGTTGCATGTGGCATACCGCTTGTCAAATATTGAAATTCAATTGCATCAAACGGTAAGTCTAGTTCGCTGAACGCTGGAGTGTAACAAATGTTTGTCCATATAAGCGTTGTAAGACATCCCAAATCAGAGACTGTCAAACCTGGTGATGGTGTTTCAATGTAAGCATTCAACTTGTGTAATACATGTAATCGATTCTAGCCTAGCAATTAAACACAGTTGTAATGTACACTATTTTCTTCCCTTCAGATTAAGATGGATCAGGGCTAGAATAAAAAATGAAAATAAAACATTTTAAACACAGGCTTTTAATGCACTAAAAGCCACAAATAATTTTTCATTGAGTTTATAGCTTGCAGTAAAAAAAATGTTACATCAAATTGACAAAAAGCGGTATTGCAGTTATCACCCATTTCACTGATGATACAACACAAAAACAAAAAATTAATATTAATTTTAATTATATTCATTTGGATTATTTTTACGAGTGTTTATTGTATTGCCATGGGAAATACACAACTATGGCAAGTTTCAGAGCTATTGCTGATCTCGAAGTGATTAAAAAATCGATTACAAGATTTAAAGGTGAAAAGAAAGTGACAAGGGAGTAACATACGTTGCAAGTTAAAGAAAAGCCTGTAAAAAGCAGCAAAACATTGTTGTGCTATCACACAGAAGTAAATAAAGAACCACATAAAATTTCAAAATAGTAGATCAAGGCTCCGCTAAAAAACAGTAGACGCATATAAATGGACCAAGCAACAATGAAAGATAATCTTTGCCAGATCATGACCCCTTACATGTCTTGCGACAAACCAGCCATTCCACTTTGTTACATGTTTGATAATTAAATACGTATTTGTCACATATATATGTAAATAGTGCAGCAGTGTCCCGTCCACCTTGCTTTCCCATCTTAGGTTTATAATCTTTGCGACGCAAAAACATGCCATTCGCTGACGAAATTACTGACTGTAGACTCACCTTTGAAGCCACGCCTATTTTTTTCTGCTGGCACGAGCTCCGAGTTTGTTTACATACGTTCGAAACTGTCACTCATTCAGGTGAGAGTAGACCGCTTATCTAACAGAAGTCCTCACGCCAGCGGAGCAGTCAGTATTAAGATGACTGGCAGATTGCACGTGCCCAAAACACGTGGAAGGCAAACAGCTTTGAAGTTCTCTACAAGGGGAAGCAAATCCTGTGATGTTGTACATACAAGGAGACAATCGCTGATATCAGAAGCCTTTGTTGTCGATGGCAACGTCGAACAGAGGGGAGATAAGAAGAGTTACCGACCACATCCGTTTGTCCGTGATGCCAGGGGAGGTAATTATCTGATCATCAGCAGAGAGACGAGATCAAAGACGGTCTGTCCGTTTTAGCTGATTCTATGTTGTTGGTAGGCACCAGGAAGCAGAAAATCTTATCTCGATAGTCCAACGCGTTGATTTTCCCTAATATGGCCGAAGACGCGATTTCTCGCACCAGTTAGGGAAATAACACCATCTCCTTATAAATAATCAGTACTCTCAAAGTCAGTTTATCTAGTCGCTTCAGATTTTTGGAAATATCTAGCTCGCCATTCTAGAGCTATTGTAACAAGTGGATTATTAGATTCCGTGGAGATTGTTTTATTTTTCTGATTTGCGGTAATTTATATTAGCATTTAAGTGATTGAATGTTTTAAGTTACTCATTATAATCCACCAGGATTTTGTGTGTGTTAATTGACTAGCGTATTAAATAACATATAGCTATTTTTTCCTGCTGTAATTTAAAGTTAATCACTCGCTATTACCCAGAAAGAGATGGTTTAATTGACTAATAAATACACTAGGCGACTGACTATTGACGGAATATAAATTTACTTCTAATTCATTAGGTGTAATTGTGTAAGTGACTAGTGTAATATCATGTGGCGAAGCAAATAGCTAGTAATGACAAGCGATATTTTTAAAGTAGTCATAATTAAATTATCACTGATATTGTGCGCTGAGAGTTTACCGGGGCGGAAAGGGGAAAAAGGCGCATACCTTAAAACCTAACCCGTAACAGGTGAGCGGAGCGTGGTAAGATAGGCTAAGACCTGTGTGTTTTTAATTTAATTAAATGACAGAGTGGATAAGAGATCTTACCTTGCGCGTGATAGAATAGGATATTGATATTGTGATTAAAATTTTTGTTTTCTCCTAAATTTAGTACTGATCACAAACCAGCCTACCAGCGGCCTAGGTCTTAGTATAAATACAACCAGTAACATTTCTTAGTATTTTCGGGTCTTCGATGTCGGCCTGTGCGGTCCTCTTGATTCATCCAGAGAAGGAGCCCAAACGTATAGACAATAAGAAGAAATTGTAAACTGGAGACACCAAATATCCAGATTTATTTCCATTCAATTATATCAGCCCGCTGTGGCAAAATATCTATACATAACATTGTTCCCGACTACTGACCAATGTGTTGTCAAGTGGATTTATTCAGAAAGATTAACCCACTAGACATTTCCTTTAACTATTGGAAGTACTAACTACTGTCCACTGTGAACACTAGATCTTGGTAAATATTTTTCTACCTGAACTATCTGACGTGACATTATCATATCCAATAATCACCACCAAAGTAAGCGTTTCCCATTAGGAGGATTAATTATTCGGGGAGGAACTGGGGCTCACTTCGGCGAAGCACAACACTGGATTTTGTTACATGTACCCTGATGATTATGTTCAAGATTTTAATAAACAAGTATGTTAGCGAGACTGAATGTGGCCACAGATTGACAGAGAGTGAGTAAGAGGAACGAATATTTATATTTGTATAATCATTGTACCCACTTCTATTTTTGTTCGTTAATACTGTTATTTTACAGGATAGATTAATTAAGAACTCTGTTCTTTACGTTATCGTCTATTTCTATACCCTAGCGCTAATCTTTGACCTTTATGGGTTATTAACTTTCTTGCGGGATCTTTTCTCAACAGAGGGGATTGCACTTATGGGTTTATTTTCCAAATTATGTAACCTATGATTTCATTGATATATATATATATATATATATATATATATATATATATATATATATATATATATATATATATATATATATATATATATATATATATATATATATATATATATATATATATATATATATGTTTCATGTTGTGAACAGTCTATATGATCTTAAACTAACCAAAACTTAATTACTTGTGTTGGTCAGCTCATCCCATATCCATACTCCATTTATAATAGTTTTTCACGTTTGTGTGTCTGGTTGTCACATAACTGTGTCTGTGTGTGTATAGTTAAACATATATGTTAATTAAATGTATGGAGAGCAGGATTGTCGGTTAACAATTTACAGTCGTAAAGATAGGCTGGACTACAGTATCTTCTCAACCCAGTGACATATTCTACCCTTAAACTATTCACTCGTGAAATCTATTTATCATACCTTAATTCTCACTTAATTACCACTTTGCCTGTTCTAGTCAGACGGACCTAATCTAACTTAAATACCTATCAAATTTACGACAGTATTTAATAATTTACTTACTAAATAATAACACGGAAAAATCAGTGGTGATTGCGTCATTAATTAGCCTGGATAGACCTAAGCACACATTCGGTGAATATCACACGAATGACCCCTGTCCACGAAGTACTATTTTTTGTGATGCCTAGTTGGCATTAAGGATAGTTTGATTTGTTTCCGTAGCTAGGCGGTGTTGCCGTTCGGATGGTCCTGGGTTCGATTCTTCGGCGAGCCTGTCACTTCTGTTGGTTTTCTGTTGTCTAGTTTTGTAATTCTTTACTTTTGCACGAGTGCCTGAAACATACCTTTATGGGTATAATATTTATTTATTTACTGTTTGCAGGCCTCGGGTTTCCCTTCTTTATTTGGTTAAAATGTTGATATATATATTTTTTTATCCGTTTATAATTATTTCATAATTTTATAATTGTATAAATCTTATTTTGTAATTTTCATCGCCACGTGTAGTGTATGGGAGTTTCTGAAGATACAAGGGAAGATTAGGATTGCTGCACACTTAGGCATGTCGTAAAATACGACAAATTGATGCTTTGTATGGTGCTGACAAAATCATCATGTAAATAAAATTGCCACTCGAGCTACCGCTGTAAGAACATATGAATAAGAATGCACAATGAGCAGCGTGCGTAGTGACTCCGTGTTCTATAAGCAGAGCAAAGAAAGATGACATGGATCTTTCACTGTCACTTTCATTTACACCGAATTTTTTCATTTCATTTTTTTTTTTCTTATCGCTGGCACGCCGACCTGATCAGGGGTTATTTAAAAAAAAAAAAAAAAAAATTGATGCCTCGTTTTGGCGAGGCACGTCCCGTTTAACCTACTCGGTTATATTAGGATGCATGTCTAAATATAAAAGAGCTTTAGGTCTGGTTGTAACTTGAATATAAAAAAGTAATGGACACTAAATAAATAACATTATTTGGACAATGGTCAATGTTGAGGCGAAGCACGTGGTTTTCCAGATAAAGAACCACACATGTATTAGGTAGATAATTCAGGTGAGAACATAGGTGCTCTTCTCGTTCGTCGGCGATTCAAAACCAGGCGACAAGAAGAACGAAGGAAAACGTCAGCCGACAAAACACGTGATGCGATAAAAATGTATCTACCACTTGAGATAATTCTCCAGGCTTGGCAAATTTTTCAAGACTAGCACATATGTATCAGTCATGTAGATCGTATTCAATAAAAATAATGTCATTGTCCAAGAAAATTGAGGAGTTTAGCAAGCAAAAGGATAGAGAAAGTCACTGTCAATTTCAAATAAAAAAATTAAAACTAGTAATGGGTAAACAGAAAATGCAAAGATATATAGAATAAATTAAGGTTAACAATGATGACGAAAGATCAGAATTAATCAAGGACACACCAATATTTAGTAAAGAAGGAACTATTGAATAACATCTGCCTCACGAATACATACGTGATAGTCTACCGAAATACGCATTCAAAGTTCTTTGCTGTCTATTACTGTTCGTTCCACTGTTGCCATGAGGCCTGTTGTGGAACTGAAAATAGCGCTCTTGGGCAAAGTGTGTCGCATTGTTAATGAAAACCTGTGTTTTGTAGGATTTCTTTAATGTCTGTTCATCTATCTCCTGGTTTTTTCCGAGCCCTGAAACCAGATCTTCTTCTGATTTTGGCGTTTATTGGTAATTTATCTGCTAAATTCTCATGACTGACGAAAGCACTTAACTTTTCTGCCTTTCTGTAAACTAGATCTAGCTCCTGAAATGTTCTGATGTCATTTCTCGTTCTATCTCTTCTGGTAACATTAATGGTTTGTCTTAAGCATCTCATCTCACAGTACGTGAGTGTTGCGCCTCTTTTTGCGCACCGCAATGTGTTTATGATATTGAACCATCGCGGTGCTCTACGAGAACTTTGCTAGATTAAAATGACGTCAAATATAATAATTACGTAGACGCGGGTGCAGAGTAACGACATATGACATTTGGCAGTGTCTTCAGCCGGAATGGCTGCGTTTGTGTGAGATCTTGCCGATGTGTTTCACGTCCGCTGAGGTATCTACATATGTTGAAGATATACAATTACATAAGTGCCAGAGATGTAAATGTGCCTACAGGAAAGTATCACATTACTTACTTCCTGATAACTGACGATGGTGTTCGCGGACTTAGACTTCACAGACGGCACAGTTTACCCGTTACTTCATGGTCTTAGATGGCCCAGTGTAGTTGGCCCGATGGACAGTGTAACATTATGAATCACTCTATTAATGCGGAGCTGCCCGTTTGAATGGATCGTAAATAACCTTGTTAGATGTCTACAGTATTTATCTGCATTCGTTACTGTTAAAAGTGTTCATTGATCGTTGAAGAAAGCCATACCCTAGAGTGAACGTGATCGTATTAACTACATTAACAATATTACACGCAACAGTGACTATCCTCTCATATGCTTTTATCAGGGACCATGTTTGACACTGTAACCGAGAAGAGGGAAAACGGGAATGACATAGGTCCTATTTCAATAATGGTATAGGGGAAGTAATAAATAGAAATAAATATGGGGGTTAAGATGAGTCTTACATCGTTTGTTTAAATGACAGAGTTTGTATCTTGAAGCGGCAGTAAACGAATTGAGTTTCACGTGGGTTTAGTGTCTGGGTGAGTTGTTTGTAAGCACAGGTTCTGTTCTAAATGGTTCGAAAAGATTTGTAGTAGTAAATCGTGGTTTTAGATAAAATCAGTTGGTTCTGAGTCTTGACGGAGTGGGCAATTGTCCGCAGAGAGTTCGCGCATCGTATGATATAGCTCAAGGTATCTAGGTTGACCTACGGTTTGGAGAAGTTACATTATCATCACAAACTTTACTCGTCATGCCACTCTGGTCGATTGACAGTGTTATATTTCAGTGAGATGACTAGATGTCAGTATATATTTCATAAGGAAGGACTGTGTATTCATAAGACCAGGTACGTTGAAAGTTATGAACCTTTCTAGTTGTAGTGAAGTATAGTAGGCAGGCAGACATTCCAGTAAGCAGAATGAGCTTGGTAAACGTACATCCATGGCGGTAGGCCAGTTTTCTTAACAGATATACACCAAGATAGCTGCAGAGGACTATAACTGAACTTTGATATAAACAGTTTCAAGTAGGGAGATATTGACGGTATATCAGCAACAACAGTGGTTCTCAACCTGTGAACCAAGTAGCCACTAGAAACAGTTTATTCAGAGAGAGCAATGTAGAGTGAAGCAGAATTTTATTTACTGAATTCCGTTATACATGTCGCCAGCTACATGAGGAAGGCTAGGGCATGTTATTGAAGTCTGTCAAGAGCCAGCACCTGGCATATTTTACGTGTTTCTATGTAAATAAAGTTCTACCTGTTGAGTTATGAAGCCTGCTGTCATCATAGTTCATTTTGTCAACTGTTGTTTAGAACGAAGTCGTCGTATGTGAAGATTACTTACCAACTAATACAAGCAGTCTTTTGATCGGGCTGTGATACGAAACCTAACATACGATTAAAACTAAGTAGAAGTATAAAACAATAGACAAGTCAGTCAACGGCCACCACACTAACAGCAAAGACTACACGATTTATCGGCTGTCCATGCTGGTATTCAGATGTTTGAGTAGTTGTGATAGTTTGTAAGTCACTGCGCAGCATTGCGTGTTTGACGTCGATATTCACTTTATCTGTGACGAATTCCATGTTATGCCAAAATGCATCCTAGCGATTCCTCCCAACCCTCCATCCACGTTATAAGAGGAAGCAACAGAATGAAATATTTTGTTAACTGGTTTAGGGAGAAATATGGTGCGGGTTATCAAAGGGAGCGGCTACGGAAACCATTAAGGCTGGCCCGGGTCACTATGAAAAGTCGCTGGCCAAAGGTAAAAGATGACATATCGGGCACTGAGATCTTTTTAGGGGGAAAAAAATAATATAAAAATGCAGTCAATGATACATGAAGAAATTATAAAACGCAGCTATGCCTTATGATCCTATTTTGGAGACTGCATATATCATGCAGCAAATGAAGTATGTTTGTTTCTCACATGATCTGTTTTGCCTTCATGCAAGTTTGATTACCTAAAAATCCATGCTCATTTGTGTTTGTTCATGTGGAAACACGCATCATCCTAAAGTACGTTGATCTGAAGCAAAAACGTTATCAGTAATTTTCGATAACTGAGTCAAGACCGTTTTTGTCATAATCTCCTCAACGCAGTTGTTGTCTGTCCCAGTAATTGCACATGATAGTATGTAGTCTGTTGTACAATTCGTCTTTCACATATTCATCTGTCACTGGCTGGTGGTTGAAATGATCTGTTTGAAATGAAGAAAGGTTGGACGTAGTGTTCGATGTCATCCAGATACGTCGTTGACGTCGTTAACGGTAGGATTAAGGTTAAGGTTTACGTTCATATTGAAGATTACTGAACTTAACCTTTCCCATGCATTACTGTGTCTCTTAATTGTTTTAAGGCTTCATTAAACACACGTTTCACCAACGGGCTGATGACCCGTTTGCCAGTCACTTCGATTACGGAAACAACAGCAAATGGTTGATTTGCCATTGCCCTAAAGACGCCAATAGGCGTGATGGGAAACAATGGCAAAGAAAACCTATCTGCTGTTGCCCTAAGACGCCACTAGGGGTAATGGCCACTGACTGCTTTGACGGTCGGCGGTTAAGGACGGAAGAAGAAGAAGAAGAAACACACGTTTCACTATTTTTAATTTATACCAGTGTTGTTTATGTTTATTTCACTGTTTGCAATTGTGAATATTTGATGCAATTTGCCTGGTTCCCAGTGCATGCCGTTTTAAGCAAGACGAGACTGAAAAAAAGCGTTAGCTCTGGAAAGAACACCACTGAGGTAGAAACCCTTTTAGTCATTACTGACTTTACGAACGCGCCCTCAGGACTACGTCTTGGCGCTTGAGTAAAGAGTTCAGGCTCTTGCCCATGCAGCTTCATCCACGAAGCTGGTGAATACATAGGAACCGCGTAGCCGATATAGTCTGGCACCAGAACACATATGTGCGATAACTCATGTTCTTAGACAATTTAAGGTCGATAATATCTACTTGCTCGAGAGCATCATCTGATCGACAAATGCATCTCTGCATCACCATGTGAGCTGGGAAGCCCCTTTCGCTCAGAAACACCACGCACAGCCCTATGGGTCAGCGCTCGCCTTGGGTCGTTATCCAAGTAAGATGCTTTCCCAGTAGCTTGGCTTGCGGCGACACAAGAATTTCACCTAAAACAGCGCAAAAGGAATGCCTCTGTTTGTCCCTGTTAATAATTACCTCCAGTTCTGAAAATCAGCAAAATTGAACCATGGCCATATTAATTGCGACAGTTATCAAATCCAGATCGTGTCATCTAAGGACATACATTGAAGAAAGCGGGTGATTTCATTGTGAAGACAGTCCTTGTAGAATTTTCATCGTCAAATAAAGAGGGAGACCCCAAATAATTAAGCAAACGACAAGGAAACTGGTGACAAGCATACTAAAGGTAAAGAAAACATCAGTCTGAGAATCTGAGAAGACAGAAATGATTTTAACACATAGTGCATTACACGAAAGCTCAAAATGATTTCATTCACGGCATTTGCTCAAGGATGAACCTAAAAGTCAAAGATAACGTGTAACGGAAACGCCAGAGACAAGAACACATTCAGTAAAAGTGGCATCATAGCTAAGCTGCTATTAACCTGAGGTCGTCTTCCCTGCATCTTTTAATATTCAAATATGATTATAATTTCACAGTAGACGTCCGTACCTAATAGACTGATGTTGACTGGATCGTTGAAACCCATTTGCACGAGACATACTATGTTGATGATGTTTGTCACAATGCCGAAAATGTCGATGACTTGACAAATGACGGCGTAAATAGCCCAAGTAAAAACAAGTAAGACTGTATCATTGATTATACTGTCGGAGTTAACTGAAATATTCGTTAGTGTTGTTGCTGTTGATGAAGATGTTGTCTGCTCATATATTGTCGACATGATCCTTTCACTAAAGAAGTTTTTTTTAATGTTCGCAAATAAAAATATATGAAGATGATATAGTTTCTATTTTTACATAGTCATATATATTATTGTCGTTGTTATCATCAATTTTAATAAATCTCCTTTTATTTGGTTGCCTTTTGGTTTCTTTTCCGTACTTATTATTTAATCTCTTATTTCCGGAAATGGAAGCGATTTCCCATATCAAAACACGGTGGCCTGTTTCGACCGTGTGTTATACTTTTTATTTATTCTTTATAATTATGTTCTCATGTCTCTTACTTAGCTCTCGCTATATCTTTCGTTGTCTTTTCTCTTAGTACGCCGGTTTACCTTATTTTTTTCAAAGTTATTTTTTTTTCTTATTATAAACCCACTGCACAAACGTGTAAGACTATTGATGTTTATATACTGAATGTTAGTTTGGTCTGAGCTGATAACCTTTTATACAGACTTCTAAAATTGTATAGTTTGAAGTCAGTAATTGTGACAACAGCACCTTATTCTGAAATCTGTATACGTTCATTATTATGCAGACTTTAGATATGGAAGCCAAATACGATGTTTTGAAGTGATTGATACATTATTATCCTGAGCTATAAATTGTAGAGTAACAATTGTTATGCCATAGTGTATATTTACTGTCAGTATGATATGATTAAAGTCCCCGTAAATGGGCATACATCAGTAAAGACATAAATAATAGGCTGCTATAGGAGAGCAATGAAATAAGTAGTTACATTTATGTTTGGATGAAACTATTCGCATTTTCATCGACTGCTGGATAAACATTGGATGTCATAAAATATACTGTGTATACTTTCTGAAGCATACGCATGGCAATTAAAATGCCGGTGTCATACAAATATTTAAGGTAACGTAAATTTCACTGGTAGAGTATACAGGTTTTTAAAAATTAAACAGAAGTTTCTATTTCTAAAATAAGCATACGTTCAAAGAGTAAAATATATCTAAATAAGTTGGAGAAAATACAATTTTCGCTTTCACATGACACTTATTGTATGGTTTTATTAAATTATATATTTTTGGTAAGCTTATTTAGATTTCCATTCACTTTAATAATACTGGTAAATGTACGTGTAATTATAATGGCGGATCAAAGGCACGGATTACAAGTCGTAATAATTACGTAAAACACATATTGCCTGAACATTTTTTTTGGTAAAAAGCCACACACACACACACACACACACACACACACACACACAAACACAGCTGAGTACTACCCACTTGCTAACAAAGTGTAAGATTTTTGTTGTTGTTGTTAAAAGAAATTGCAAGACAGCTGACTGAAGACCACCAGACGAGCTTCATTCAGCCATCGCGACAGAGTTGACCTTGCTGTGATTTTTTTTTTTTTGGTTATACTTTCCGAATATCACATCTGCAGTATTGTGTTTTAATTTTCTGTTTTATTGACATTAGAATGTTATTTAAACTTGATGGTACTTATAGCAGGACAAATTGATGTGCTTATTTATTGACTATTTACACTTTAAACATGTTGCTGTTTACGTGTTTACCCATTTTAAGAATTTGTTTGAATCCTTTGTCTTCTTATTTTAGATCACAATGGTTCTTGTTTTCAATTTTCTAAGGAAATGTTGCTTTTAATTTTGGATAAGTCTTTTGATTTTATCTAATAAGTAGTATTTATTGCTGTGAGCTGATTTTGTTTAATTACTATTATTTTAAAGTGTAACACTACTATTGTTTTTGTCATTATTATTATTATTTCTTACTTAGTATACCCGCCGATTGCCTAAAGCCAGCTCCATCAGATGAGAGGTGTTCATTGCCAATAAAAGTGAAGACAAAGTAGCCTATCCGAACCTGACAGTTGTTCTGTCTATACTCGCCAACCAATGAAGAACTGATGACAAATACCTGGCAAGTGCCAGTGGAACAAGACATGAGAATACGACGTTGACGATGCATAGGACACACATGGAGGAAACAAGTTGATAGCATTACAAGGCAGTCCTTTTTCTAGAATCCCCAAGGAAAGAGAGTCAGAGGAAGACAAAACAAAACAACATGGAGAAAAGAACATGAGACAGAAGTGAAAATGATGAGGAAAACATAGAAAGAACGTGAGCTGATGGCACGTGACAGGAGGACATGGCATGTGTTTGTTGAAGGCCCATGCTCCTTGGGGAGCTAAAGGGTGTTGATACTCCAGAACAGTAAAACAACAACTAAAAACCAGCACTTTCATAAATGGGTATCTACGTAGAATATAAGCATTGAAGTAGTATAACACGATCACTAATGTGCAACAGGTGACAAGAAACATGAAACACGATAGTAGAGCAGGAGATGAGAAAGACGCTGCACATTGATATGTGAATGCTTAGTTCGGGCTTCCTCCAACGGTATCAGATACAGCGATGGTCCACGCCCCATAAGAAACTCAAGAGTTAATGGTAAATAATGATGTGGTGGTAGAGATTGAGTTCACTTCTCATAATATTCACAAAGCCTCATTCCTTCCTGGTGGAAGTAATTAACCCATCACTTTCCCCGTAAACGTCTTGCAGCTGGAATTGATTCACGCGGTCACACGTTTAAATCAGGGCGTTTGAAACTGTGGTTCGAAGACTCCTTGGATTCTAGGGTATCCGTATACATGCAGCAGCTGCATGATGGAATGCAGGCTAGAGTTCAGGAAAACGGTGAGCTATCGGAGCCTTTCCCAGTCTCAAATGGAGTTAAACAAGGGTGTGTACTTGCACCGACTCTTTTCAGTATCATGTTTTCTGCTATGCTGACTGATGCTTTCAGAGACGGGGACACAGGAATCGACATCAGATATCGTATTGATGGAAAATTGTTTAACCTTAGGAGGCTTCAAGCAAAAACCAAGGTCAAATCGCACACCATCAGGGATCTTCTGTTTGCTGACGATTGTGCCCTCAGTGCTGGCTTAGAGGCTGATCTGCAGCGTAGCGTTGATAGATTCTCCGAAGCCTGCGCCAACTTTGGGCTTACCATCAACACGGGGAAAACAGAAATCATGTACCAACCAGCTCCTGGCACAATTTATACTGAGCCAGTCATCAAGGTAAATGGTGAGAAACTGAATGTTGTGAACAGGTTCACATACCTTGGTAGTACACTATTCCAGAACATCGTCATTGATGATGAGGTGAACACCAGGATCTCCAAAGCCAGCAGCACATTTGGCAGACTATACACCAACGTTTGGCATCGAAGTGGCATTAGTCTACAGACAAAGCTGAAGGTATACAGAGCTGCGGTGCTTCCAGTGCTGCTTTATGCATGAGAAACATGGACTGTATACAGGCGCCACGTAAAAAAGCTCAACCACTTCCATACAGTCTGTCTCAGGAAGATAATAAACATCAAATGGCAAGACAAGATCCCGGATACCGCCGTTCTTGACAGAGCTGGTATCCCTATCATCGATACTATTCTGATGCAGTCACAGATTCGCTGGGCAGGTCATGTAGTCCGCATGCCAGACCATCGACTGCCAAAGATACTCTTTTATGGTGAGATGCAGAAGGGTAGACGCTCCCATGGTGGCCAGAAAAAGCGCTTCAAAGACACGCTTAAGGCTTCATTAAAAACCTTTGACATAAACCGAGACACATGGGAAGCTGCTGCGCAAGACTGAACTGCCTGGCGCACATCTCTTCGTAAAGGTGCAGTGGCATGCGAATCTTCCAGAAGAGCAGCAGCGGAACAGCAGAGACAAGCTAGAAAAGATCGTGAAATAAAACCTTCACATGAAGCAAACATTCCCTGCCTACACTGTCCGAGATCCTTCCAGGCCCGTATCGGGCTCATCAGTCACCTTCGTACTCATAGACTATCCTAACATCCTAATAATTGGATGAACAGAGTGGTCTTCATCACCTGTGATGGACGAACAACAGCCGTGTACATAACCTAAAAATATGATTTTTTTGTTACACTTGTTTGCGAAATTATTCAATCGAAATATTGTGTGGTTGTGGATGATACTTATAAAGGTCCACAAAAAGACAAGCAGCAACAGCTTACTTCCTGAAATATCCTTTCAAACACAAATAACACTTAATTTTAAGTTGGTTGTTCAGTATTTAATGTTCTTCGGGAAATTATAGATTTTTTTTCATTAGAAGAAATTCATTGTTGTAACAGACTGTTTTTATATTTCAGTGTGACTATATAAAAGCTTATCAATTTTTCTATCTAATAAAATATATTATTTCCATGTAACATCTTTACTTACGCGTTAATGTACGAGTACATCTTTTTTTCTAAGAAAAGGTCCGTTGCCTTCACCCGACAATGAAAGGGGTCCATTGTACAATACAGGTTGAGAAGCCCTGGTCGCATTGGTAATTTAACCCTCACTACCCTGCATATCTAATGTCGCTAACTTTCGATACACGCGATGAGCAATCTCAGCCGCGGAAACCGGTATGGATTTCTTTGATATCTAGACAAAGCTTTAGTGGTCTCTCAACTTGGTGCTGCAACTCGTATGCTACAGTCGACTCAGGATTCAACATTGATTATCTCAGTTGTCTGAGCATTCGAAATCATTTTGACTGAGAGGTCTCATTACAAACAACCTATGTTATATGTTCATGCTTACAAACGCTGAACAGCTGACAAACATTAATGAATGTATGTGTTAATGTATGTGTGTACATATGTATGGAGGTAAATTAGATATACGGGTATCGTGGTTGTCTGTATATATATATATATATATATATATATATATATATATATATATATATATATATATATATATATATATATATATATATATATATATATATATATTAATGTATGTGTGTATATATGTATGTTTGCATGTATGATGTACAGGAATCCCCCGCTAAGCGCTGTTAATTCGTTCTTGAAAAAATCTAAAACGACCCACAAATGCGCTTAAACGAAAATGTATTTCCCTTAAGAATGGATAGAAATCAAATTACAGTAGAACCCTTTATTCGGATGGGCCTGTATTCCTGAAATCCAGTGTTTGGGAAAAAAATTGGAGACAAAAATGTACCGAAATTTGCAAATATCGCTATATTCGGAAAAAACCTTTGTTAGTGTGGATTAATGAAAAACAGTTGGCTGGTGATAGTGTTTCAGAATTAATATTCTGTGAAAAAGCAAGGCAGTTATACAGTGACCTTATTAGTGACAAACCTGAAACCAGTGATGAATTTAAAGCAAGTAGGGGCTGGTGTGAGAAATTTAAAAAAGAAGTGGGGTTCATAGTGTAGTAAGGCATGGAGAGGTTGCCAGTTCTGACCATGAAGCAGCTGAAAAATTTGTTGTTGAATTCCAAAACTATGTATACAGTGAGGAATATGTCCCTCAAAAAGCTTTCAGTTGTGATGAGACCAGCCTATTTTGGAAGAAAATGCCTAAGAGAACGTATATCACCAAAGAAGAGAAAGCATTACCAGGGCAAAAGCCTATGAAAAACCGGATAACACTCTTATTTTGCACTAATGCTAGTGGGGACTGCAAACTAAAACCATTGCTTGTGTACACTTCTACAAATCCCAGAGTATTTAAACAGCACAATGTGATAACAAGTAAACGAAATGTGATGTGGAGGTCTAATACTAATGCTTGGTTAACGAGGCAGTTTTTTACTGAGTGGATTCATGAGGTGTTTGGCCCAAGTGTGAAAGCCTATCTAGAGAAAAACAATTTACCATTTAAGGCTCTGTTGCTCATGGACAATGCCCCTGCACATCCCCCAGGCTTGGAAGAAGATTTGATTGGGGAATACAGCTTCATTAAAACGAAATTGTTACCCCCTAACACCACCCCTCTCAACCAACCCATAGATCAGCAGGTCATTGGTAACTTTAAAATACTGTACACAAAATTCCTGTGAGAAAGATGATTTGATGTGACCAATGCCTCAATTCTTACTCAAAGATTATTGGAAACACCATCTCAATATCATCCATTGTCTGAGGATAATAGATAAAGCAATGGACGAAGTTTCTTTGAGGACACAGAACTCTGCCTGGAATAAATTTTTGCCAGATTGTGTGGAAGACAGAGACTTCAAGGGTGTAGAGCCCGAGGGTGTGGTGGACGAAATTGTGCAAATTTGGCACTCATTTGGGATTGAAGATGAACAATGAAGACGTAGAAGAGTTGTTGGAGGATCACAGGCAGGAGCTCATCACAGAAGACCTGCAAGTCTTGTACAAGGAGCAGCAAGCAGAAACTGTAGCTGAGATACTTTTCTTCTTCAGATGATGATGACAAGGGAGCCAAGGTTTCCACTGGGGAGATTAATGAATTGCTTTATCATTGGGCTAAAACACAGAACATAGTGGAGAAATGGCACCCTAACATTGCTGTAGCGAATAGAAGCAACAATATGTACGATGACAATGTGATTACACTCTTTAAAAAAATTTCGAAAAGTAGGGAGAAACAGTCAACACTCGACAAGTTCTTTACCCCAGCGAAGAGGCAGAAAAGAGCCACAACATCTGAAGGGCAGTTAGGCTACATGATGTTTTTATGGAAGGTGACTCCGCTTCCAAACAATAATCTCCCTCCTCCACATCACTTCCTCCACACCATCATCACTCCTCAGTAAAGGTAAGGTTCAGCCTAAATTTTCATTTTTATTTGTACAATATTTCATTATTAATGTTGTTACAGGGTTCATGTATGATTTTTTGCTTGTACATGTTACTTTACAAATTTAATTAACCAATATTCTGACTTAAAAATGGTTTGTGAAGAGTAACTTTCGAGATCTGGAAAGAATTAATCCAATTTACATTATTTCTTATGCAAAAAATTAATCCAATATTGAGAAAATTCAATATTCAGAACACTCTCAGGAACCAATTAATTCCAAATATAGAGGTTCTACTGTAATTCGTTCTTGCGGTCAAGGAAGCTGTTACAATTAAGTAAAAAGTAATAACAGGTTAAAAACGAATTAGTTAACAACATTAATTACCAACATGTGACGGTATTGCCTCCCATGCTTTGCAGTAGCGGTCCAACAGTGGCTACAACTCAAGAGTATCTAATATGGGCTTCAACGGTGTCTATCTTAGCACAAGATTACTCTTGGCAGAGATGTAATAGAAGAAACAACACGCTTCTGCCTCCACGGAGTATTCAACATATATTCAGAATAAGCGAGAACAATACTGCTTTGGTTGAGTATGTTAACTCTGTAATTCTGCTGACAGTTTTGTGAAGGATTTAAGCACTTATTAATTACAACTCGTTTAAGCCCCCACCCCTGATTTACTCAGTGGAATTCTATTATACGAGTATAGCTCTGTTTAGAGTGTGTGTAGTAAACTGACTGAGACAGTAACTTTAAAATGATTAAATCAAAGTTAAATTTGTATAATTACAAATAACAAAATGTAATAATCACTTAAGTTTTAACAACTGAAAAATAATTTGAATAGTTATGGATGATGAAAAGGTATCATCACTGTCGTTATGGATTGTGAAATGTTACAAAAAGTTCAAGTGGCAGCATAGATTTGAACTTAGATGCCAATGACGGTTCTGCTCCTTCTTATGGGTTGGTTCTTTTCACACTGCTCACGCTCGTCCCTGGTCAAGATTATCGGGTGTAGCTCGTTTCCTAGAAATGTCAAGGATAGTCTTACCACGTGGGTACTTCGTATTAAAGCTTAGGCCACTGTTCAGTTCTTGTTCTAGAAATAGTACCTTCTGCTGCTACCACCAATAAGCCACTCCTGGCTCACATACATTTTGCACAGATGAATAAAAGAGACTTGAATCGGCCTCTTACACGCGTCTGGGGTGTCGTTAATTTAATAGGTTCATTCTCTGACTTCGTGTGTGGTCCTTCAGTTTCCCCAGTCCCGGTTTCCTTATTTAATATGAAAGAGATTTCCTGAGCTATGAAAGTCCGTCCAAAATTCTCCACTAAAAGGTGTCCGGTATTGTTAAAAAGGA
This sequence comes from Oreohelix idahoensis, assembly GCA_024509875.1. Classification (NCBI taxonomy): domain Eukaryota; kingdom Metazoa; phylum Mollusca; class Gastropoda; order Stylommatophora; family Oreohelicidae; genus Oreohelix; species Oreohelix idahoensis. The sequence goes on along the minus strand of JAMPIV010002756.1, from coordinate 154,548 downwards.
ATTCTGAATTCTAATTCTTCAGTCTAGCAATGTCTGATATCTTGGCGAGCGATTTCTCAAGTGAAATAGCTTGAGAAAATGGTCAGATTATATGCACTTCCTTTCCATGCTTTTGTTATGCGCGCCTCACAGGTTCAGCGAAACTGATTTGAATATGTTGCATGAATCAGCTAATGCAAAATTTCAAACATTATTCTTATGAAAATTGGCTGTACATATACGCTTGACCTTCGGTACAAACTTACAGACATGTCGGTAAACTTATATAACAACGTGTTCCCAATGTAACAATCATTACTTTTATCAGAAAGTAATCTCTTATATATGTCTGTCCATCAGTTGTCTCCCTGTATTCCAATCTTTGGTGATGCGCGTACCCGGGTCTTATCAGTGATTATGCACTGCGCTGAGGCGATTTACGTGCTAGTATGTATACTGATATCGCCGCGCCTTCGATAGCCAACATGGTTAGGTCACTGCCACTCCTTGCAACGCAGGGAGAAATGGATAACAACCTGACATGTCTACTTATTGCTGAGAAGGGTGTAAGAAGGATAATACATAATATCAGCTACACATAGCAGAAAAAGAAAGAAAGAAAGTGCGACAAATGAAAGCACACAATAAAATCAGTACCACAAATGTACCGATACTGCCGGAGTGAAACAAAGATCGAGGAAGATCGCCTCATTTTGTGACACTACATATAACTAGCAGTCATATTGAACAAAAAAACATATTTTGAATGTGATGTATATGCAAAATATGTTTTAAAATATATTATAGTAATTCAAAATAGCTGCTATTTCCGTCGTCTATGGCTACAGTTTTCACAGCAGAGCTGTTTTCATCATCAGACAACCGTTAAGCATAATGTTTATGGTGTTGAAAAAAATTTTCTGGTCTAAAAAAGATGATTCGACTGGTTGATCAAAGTAAGCAGAAGATATTCAGGAGACTAAGAAAAAACGAATCGAGCTTGCTCTGCTTTGCCACCTTTTTTTTTTCTTCAAGAAGCAATTAAGATTTTGTTCTACGTTACTGATTACCATAGAACTGCATTCCATTCTGGGGGTCATGATTCATTATGCTAGCAAAGATGATGGTTCTTGACCATCTCACCACCTTGATGAGCATGTGAAAATTATCTTCTTGCATCCAATGGAGTTTAGCGCTATGCGTAAGATCGAATTTTAAAAGCGTATAACGAACATATGGCATAATAAAAAATAAAAAATTTTTTTTAAACACACACTTTTAATGCACCAAAAACCCAAAAATAACTTTTCAAGGAGTTTATAGCTTGCAGTAAAAAAATGGAACATAAAATTGACAAAAAGCAACGACAACTCGACCTTTATTAATACGGAAAGCCTGGTATCTTAGGGACCTGAACACTAAGTCATAGTGGGAGTCTATTGCAAAGTAACACCCCAGCCCACGTGTAAGAGGATTCTTAATCAAGTTGCCGAAATTATTTATCTGATCCAGAAGTCTGTATTCTCAAAGATATTTTTGGGGTAACTTGTACATGTTATAATTCTATATTTTGCATTTATTAACATGTGAAAATTGCTAGTGGATAAGAGGCTGGCAAATACAGAATGATGATTTCATGAACCATCACTGCAAGAGCTGGTAACTGCTTTATGCGGGTTTCTCATAGAGAGCCAAAAGCAGAGGTAGTCCCAAGTCCCATATGGAGCAGGGAGTGGATGATGATAGAGCTGATATACATACTTATTATATTAACTGTTTCAACCAGTGCAATTGTATACGTAAACATGTTCAATATAAATGCAATGGATGTTTTCCGCTCACTGGGATTAACATTAATGCTCAGAGCAGGGTAAAGTTCTGAGGCATAGTGGACAGAAAAAAGGGGGGGGGGGAAGAACACACACCTGCCTTTGTGTCAGGAAACCCAATATTCAGGAGGGTATAAGTGGCCTGCAGTCAAAGCTAGACACCTACAATAGGCTGGTCTTAACAGACGCTGGACCATCTTCGCAATTACCCAAAGATACTGTGACGTACGTGTTGCAGCCACACGTCTTGACCAGTGACGAGAGTGAACCAGTCCATGACCTGCGAACAACAAACATCGGCTGGAACAGAAACCAACCGTCATTTTACTGACAACTAAGTACCCATTCAAAGCTGCCAAGTGAACTCCCTACTAATGATTTTTTTTCAAATCAAACCATCACTTGTGAGGACATTTTAAAGGCTCTATCTAAATTAACCCCACCTTTATTTATTTTATATTTGTTAACGATAACTTATTATTAAATTTGTTCTGTAAATATACACATTTATAGTTGATTTAGACATTTTGATTGAACTGCATCCGTATGTCTCAATCATTTTAAACACTTATAAAAAAAACTACTTATGTAATATTTTATTGAGTTAAATCAGATGGGGTCTCATCAGAACGAGCAAAATCCTTACTCATAACAGAAAGATAAAACGTTTGCACGGCCTGGATCCTTTCAGCGGTAGTACTTGATTTCTTTAAATTCCTATGAAGCTCCCTAGAATTGAAGCACCATTCTTCAGTTCACATATGTGCCAACATTAATCTTGAGCGACAGGTAGACCACCGGTGGACCACCACTGCAGAGCAATGGGAGTAAATCCCGTGACAATAAGGGTGTATAGTATTTCCTTGTCCTGTAGTCTTAATGTATACCTTTGTTTTTCTTTTTGATAGCTTTCGTTATTCATAATCTGAGCATTATGTCCATTGATATCATTATGTCCACTCATTGACGAAAGTGTAACAACAGTGTTTGCATTGTATTTTCATTGCATTCACGAAGACTATCTTTTTACGTCAATGTGGCATGTTCGGGAGGGGAGATACTGTAGCGAGAGGTACATTTAGTGTAGATGATAGCAGCCAACAAGATGTATAAGATGATACAAAGTATAGCTGCCAGATAAGAGTACTGGTCTTAAAAGCAATACCCCATTCTCAGAAATGAGCAATGGTGTATGGTTGTCATAGGTAATAGTCAAACTGTGAAAAATTCAGGCCCAGATGGTAATAATGAAATGACCTATTCTAACTTATCCCTCTCTAAGACTATCCTATGTGATTGTATGTTGTATGTGTCGAGGCAAAATAATAAAGTAAAAGGAACATCAAACCAAACTGAAATGAGCTACTCAAAGATCTGGGTACAATTGAACAATTTATTTTATCTACAGTTATTGATTCTTTTATCTTTTTTTTAAAATAGAAAAATGGCACGAAAATCAAACTGATGAGGATGAAATTTTACAATATAAGAAAGGTGTAACACACAATTGAAAAATTACACACAGATTGTCACTGACTCCTTCCTCTGTGGAATTAATACTTTATAATCAAAGTCACTTTAGAATATATATATATATATATATATATATATATATATATATATATATATATATATATATATATATATATATATATATATAAATATATATATATATATATATATATATATATATATATATATATATATATATATATATATATATATATATATATATATATATATATATATATATATATATATATATAAATATATATATATATATATATATATATATATATATATATATATATTGTCACTTGTACTGACATTCACTGTGGCCTTGACTGGAATTAACTGTTGTGAATCACTGTTCTTAACTTTTTAATTAGTCACTTGGTATTTATGATTCTGTCTTTACAGATGTAGTGATCTTAACAAAGTTTAGTTTCATCATATGATATTACTATAAGTGTGAGCAACCATATATTTAGATCCCAGTCCTTCTGATAGGCAGTTATCTTGTTGACTCTTCCGAACTATCAATCTGATGTGGACAGTGGCTGGCAATGACCATGCATTAGGGTTACCAGTCCTGATCTGAAGTATACTCTGTGTGACGTGTTGCTTCTGTGGCTGTCACTGGTATACACAGACTTCTGTCTGGTTGACAGTCTAGTTATGATATGATCTGACTGTAACAAATAGTTCTAGGCTAGAATCTTTCTAGCAAAACCTTTCCCTAGTACAGGTGAAAGGTAAGTAAAACATCAGAAAACATTTGTTAATTCAAATCAGACAGATCACTTCAGTGACTTACTACAACCATATTTTAACATAAACATCTATATCATTATTGCAGTGCCATAAATCCTTCCATTTACATATTACTCTTCAGTGACATAGTATAGGCCTTTATTGTTATTTAATTATATACTAATCATTCCTTAACTCAATTCCCCATCTCGGTCCATGATATAATTCACTGAAATAGCATAGGCCTTGGTATAATGTTTAACTATACTGTTCAAAATAAGAAACGCATAGCTACTGAAGGCACACACATAGCCATAATTTTGACATTCAATACCTTTTTTAATTTAATGAGTTAATTGTTCAAATTGCACACAAGAATACCTTAAGGTTCATCCAATCATTTGGCAGTTGTTTTTCATCTGGGTCACGAGAGTTTTTTGGCGTACGGGCTTTCCCGTTAGTATGGTGTGTGGCCTCCTCTTGCATCGATCAGCGACTGGCATCTCCTGGGCATGGATGCGATCAGACGTCTGATGTGGGCCTGTGGGATGGCTGCCCACTCTTCCTGGAGTGCCTGGAACAGATCACGACGATTGGCTGGAGCAACGTCTCGGCGACAAACACGTCTGTGCAGCTCATCCCACACGTGCTCAATCGGACTCATGTCTGGAGACAGGGATGGCCAGGGAAAGGTGAGAATGTTGTTGGCAGTCAGGAACTGCATGGTCAACCGTACACAATGGGGTCTGGCGTTGTCCTGTTGAAATACAGACCTTTGGGCAGCCAAAAGTGGAAGGACATGGGGTCGAAGAATTTCATTGACGTATCGTTGCGCATTCAAGCCTCCTTCAATGTGCACCAATTGACTCCTTCCGTTGTAACTGATCATTCCCCAACCATTGCACCTCCACCACAGTGCGGCGGAGCGTCATCAAACGCAATTTAGGGCAAAACGTTCAGTTCGCCTACGGTAGACCCTACGCCGCCTATCATGACGCTGCAACAAAAAGAAAGATTCGTCACTAAACCAGACACGTCTCCATTGATTGGCAGCTGCCGAGGGACGATGCTGGTTGGCCCAAAGAAGTCGATTTTGTCGATGGCGGCGCGTAAGGACAGGTCCTCGGTGAGGTCGTTGTGCCCAAAGTCCAGCGTCATGCAGTCTATTCCGGACAGTTTGATCAGACACATGACGTCCTGCAGACAATGACTGGGCAGTTGAGGAAGCTGTTGTAAACCTCTCTCTGAGGTGTCGAAGCCGAATAAAGCGATCCTTTGCTACTGTTGTCACTCTGGGTCGTCCACTACGATGCCGGTCTTCAACTGAGCCAGTGGCTTGGAACCGGTGCCAAAGTCGACTGATGGTACTCTGATGCACGTTTAGATGCCTGGGAACCTGACTTTGACTTTCGCCTGCATGCAGTCGGCCAATAGCAATGTTCCTTAAATTTATCGATAGAGACGCCATAAATGTCTGCTTGAAAATGAACGGACTTTTTTGTGTGTAGCGTTATCCTTTTATAGGGTTTCAGTTGCGTAGTCAGTGAATAGTGTTCACCCCAAATTTTGTTGCTTTCACGTGCGCGCAACATGAGCTGTGGTCAAAAATTGCGTCATAAACACTGTTGACCACTGCGTTGTAACGATTACAAAAACGAACGCAATTCCGGTCAACACGTGCATTTGACACTGTAAAGAACAGTTGAGGATGGTTTTTATATACACTAGCCCCAAATTTTACTTACAAACTCATAAAAACGCGCCCTCGGATAGCCATGCGTTTCTTTTTTTGAACAGTATATACACTCAATTTACACAGTGAATCATTCCCTCCTATTCTTTCAGTGTTCTTGCTAGTCCTGTCTCATCTTGCAATCAGAAAAGTCTTACTTATCCTTCTGAAAACTGTTCTACCTTTTCCAAACCTTCTTCTGATTTAATTCAAAAAAGAATTATACAGCACAAAATGGTGGTTTCCCACCTATACTTGTTCCAGATGAATCTTTCTACAACCCTTCCTATATGCAAACAATTAATAGTATATACATATTTATACTTAGATCACTCTTACCCTCAATCCAGAGTACACACATGGTTTCTAAAATCCTTGACAGGCTACACACACCGTTGGATGGCAAAGACGCTTGGGTGGTGAAACTTTGACTTCTGTGTTTGATTCAATTATGGCGGCTAGTGATTTTCCTTAAGACTTGTTTTCCTTTTTATTCTTTCAAATTAACAACCGGCAAATAGTGATCAACGACCTGATTGGCTATTATGTTTCATCCCTCGTTTCTTCCAACACTTCAAGAATCTGTCGTTCCTATACAAACTGTGCTTGTTCTAAATCTTCCAATAGACCTTTCTCAGTTAATATCTAACAGATTTGCTTTATCCAAAGCTAGTTCAACTCAGACGAGTTGGATCTATCGTTATAGCTAACTCTGACTTCTGACTTTTGTATCTCTTTCCAAGGCACCAGAATCAGTGAAACACTGCAAATAACTTAAGTTGTACTGCCTTCTAACTCCTTTTTATCCGCTTATACTGCTCACACAACAATAATACAGGTTTCAGAATAACACTCCAATTCGGTACTATAGAACCAGACTAGCTTTATGAGAATAAATGGTCTTGTTGGTCTCTATTGTTAATGGAAACGCATCCAGGATTCTACGATTCTCTCCTTCCATAATTGTTTACTGTAGCAGTCTACGATTATGCCTTGAACTAACTTTATTCCCATTGGCTGAACTTTAGCTCACAACCTAGCCGGCGTTTCATTATGTTTTGATTACCTAGATATCGCGTCCCAATCGCGTTATGCGGCAAAAAAAAAAAAAACAGATGATAGTTAAGATATTATACTCCATAAATACTTTTGCGAAAGCAAATAGCTTTCCAGAGAAAGAGTATTTCTGAACTGCTATATGTGAGTGATAAATAATACGTTAACTGTAAGTAGCTTTAATGAGATATAGTTAGCAAAGCGAGGGTAGTGTTCTCAGCCACCCTTTCTCAGATTAGAAGTACATTGATAAAATAATTAGCTATCAGCGTAGGTACCCAACTGAAAGAATTAGTTCAGTACTCAATAGGTAAGAGAAAAATGCGTATTACATACAATTTAGTAACTCCAACTCAACGTTTGTATTTCCCGCGGCAAAATATAAATACTTTTTCAACTAAAATTGAAGTTAATAAAAACAATTACAAGAAATAGGCAAACACGGATTTACACATAAAGATGATTTTGACCGTTTGGGTCGACAGATGGTGGTCTGATCCACCACGTGATCGTATTGCTAGTTCGTCTTTCATTCCTTAAGTCTGTACACTGGCATCACACGTCTTAAGACTTCATCAACATGATAAGTCAAGGACATACGTCTCACACCGAATGTCTTTTCTATATTTTATTTGGGTACCTCCCAATGAAGTATAACGTATGTACAACATGGGGAAATCGTTGAAGAATAAAAATATATCCAGACATCATATATCTCATGTATGGAACAGTACATTTCATTCTCTCTGGCTGTTCTTCTAACACTGGTTATTCTGCTTACAGTATCGTATGTTTCTATCTCTCTCTTGCATTTTGCTGAACTACTTTACGTTGCACTATTGTTGTCATGGATTACCTCCCTGCTTTGCAGTAGTGGTCCAACAGTGGCCAAAACTCAAGAGTATCTAAACTGGGTCGTCAAAGGTGTTTACCTTTGCACAATATTACTCTTGGCAGAGATGTTGATAGAAGTGTAATGGAGCTTCTACCCTTACGGGAGCCTTCACAAGATAATTCAGAAGTCAAGAACAATGCTGCTTAGCGATGAACATTTGTTAACTTCTATCTGTCCGTCGCCTTTTGTGAAGGATTTAAGCAATGGATTTAGTCCGTTCAAGCCCCCAGCTGAGTTACTTCAGCGAATTTCCTCTTATAATGGTATAGCACTGTTTAGAGGTAAATATATATACGTGTATATATATATATATATATATATATATATATATATATATATATATATATATATATATATATATATATATATATATATATATATATATATATATATATATATATATATATATATATATATATATATATATATATATATATATATATATATATATATATATATATATATATATATATATATATATATATATATATATATATATACGAGGGGCGTTCAGAAAGTAATGCACCATATCGTTTTTCTCAGCTAATAATGATGATAGTAGCATGAAATTTTGCACACTTCAAATATGGCATGTGCCAATTGTGTGCACCAAATTGCACCGCAACCGGCCAAATAATACGGCTGCCCTAAACCGTTGAAATGGAGCGTGTTAGCAACATGCGTTATAAACAGCGAATTGTGATAGAATTTCTCCTTGCAGAGAAGGAAACTGTTGTGAATATTCACAAACGTCTATGTGATGTGTATGGAAGTTTTGCAGTCGACAGGAGTACAGTCAGTTGCTGGGTTCAGAGAATTAAAGAATCAGGAAGTGGAGATACGGAGATGCTTGATCGGCCGCGCTGTGGACGTCCTACCACAGCCACCAACGCAGAAATGTTGAAATGCGCTGAGGGCATTATTCTTACTAATAGGCGAATCCCTACTAAACAATTGGCCTTACAGCTGTCAGTCAGCATTGGTAGTGCAAATGCAGTTATAAAAACTCTCGGATTTTCTAAGGTTTGCGCAAGATGGGTTCCTCGAAGACTCACAAATGACCACCGATTGCAAAGGAAAGCAATTTCTTCTGAATTGTTGGAGCGTTGCAATGCTGATGGAGAGAACGTTTTGGCTAAGATCGTTACAGGTGACGAAACCTGGGCACATCATTTTGAACCTGAGACAAAAAGACAGTCAATGGAGTGGCATCATACGCAATCACCAAGAAGAAAGAAATTCAAGACAATTCCTTCAGCTGGAAAGGTCATGATCACTGTCTTTTGGGACATTGAAGGTGTGATTCTTGTGGACGTTATGCCAAGAGTAGAGACAATCAATTCGCAAGCTTACATTAAGACATTGAAAAAACTCAATCAACGTTTTCGTAGATTTCGGCCGCACAAGAATCCAGTCAGACCTGCTTCACCTTCACGACAATGCGCGCCCTCACACAAGTCTGGCAACACGGGAAGCAATCACCAAATAATGTTGGACTGTACTACCCCATCCACCCTATAGTCCCGATTTCTCACCCTCTGATTTTCATCTATGTGGTCCACTAAAAGATGCACTCCGTGGGACAAGGTTTGAAGATGATGAAGGAGTGATTCATGCAGCGAAGAAATGGCTACATGATCAAGCTAAACTCTGGTACGGGCTAGGAATACATGCACTTGTTTCGCGCTGGCATAAAGCCGTACACGTTGATGGGGATTATGTTGAAAAATACCGATGTTTACATGACATATCCATGTATATTGTGTATAAATTTCATGCTTTTTGAATAAACAGCTCCTGAGAAAAACGATGTGGTGCATTACTTTCTGAACGCTCCTCGTATATATATATATATATATATATATATATATATATATATATATATATATATATATATATATATATATATATATATATATATATATATATATATATATATATATATATATATATATATGAAATATTATGGCTCATACGTTTGCTTTCAAACATGTAATAACTGAATCAACGATGTTTGTTTAGTTTTAAAAATAACAAATTTAATAATCAAATAGTATTAACAGTTTAAAATAAATAAATTGCTGGTGACTGTTATATTTGAATCAAATTTTCTCTTCACAGAGATTTAGGGTGAGGATCTGTCCACTCACCAGTGTTAAACTCTCAGAAGAATTAAATTCCCGAGTACACAGTGTAGCTCAGGGAAGGTGAATAAAATTCACCATATTCCTCTGGGTATTAACTGGGAAAATGTGTATGGACAGCGCGAATAATGAGCTGTCTGAGTTACAATTAACAAAGTGCAATCTCACAAAATATTATACACTTTAGGCACATGTGATGTAATCATCACTCATCACTGCTCCATTCGGATTCTGTGGTCCCCTCTGCTGTCGGTTTTCCGCACGACTAGCTAGAAGAAATCACCAGCGCTTGCTGTAGTGGTTTATGAATACACTAGTTTCATTTGTTAAGGTTGCCAACATCATATATAACCAATTAGCAAGAAAACATGTCAAATTTTTATTTGTAAAATAAGTGTTATACTAACCCCAAATTTTTCTGAATAAACAATCTCCTCACGCAGGTTAGAATGCACACGAGCAATTTTGGTTATATGCTCTCGAATAACTTGTTCTGGAAACTTTGAATCTTTTCATGACGGGTGAATCTGCGAAACACTTGGTCTGGTAAAGTTTCTCTTTTGACGGGTGATCCAATTCCTTAGGGTTCCAGTCTTTGTATTAAGTTCTGGTGCCTTAAGTTTTTCAGTCTCTGTATTTCTAAATGAGGGCTTGCTTTTTAAGGTTTTTAGTTCCCCAAATACTTCGATCTGTCATTTATAATATAGGAATTGTAAGTCCGATGTCTCTCTGGCTTCTGGGAGTCGCTCATATGACGTGCGCTGCAGTCTCTCTGTGTTCTGTATCTCTGATTTCACTATATTATGAGTGCAGTTCTCAGTTCACATCACAGATGGTGCTTCCGTCGGATGTCCCATAGGATCCACAGTTTATGCCGGCTCCTTACTTTAATCCAATCGTAAGCTCATTAGCACTTGGTTGAGGTGTCTAATTTCAAAATATACCCCACGCGTTTTAAAATATTACATTTAATATTCCAACGCGTGCCCTCTTTCAAATCATGCGGTAATATTTCCGCCCACTCACAACAACATGTGACCATGTTTGCCTGACGTAATGTCTTCCGCCAAGATCTCTACCCAGATATATTATCTCTGATATCACCAGGGGTTGTCCCACAAAATACGATAAACGCCATAACCCTCTGTGTAATCTGCCAGACAAACATACTCCGACGTCGGCAGTCTAGACAGAGAATCTTGGGTTTTTTCATGTCGATCGGCGAGACCGTGTGGTCACAGCTTTTCATCATCATCATCAGTTGCCATCTCCACAACGAAGGTTGGCTGTAATGGATCTCCAACGTCTTCTGTCTCTTGTCTTGGTGGTGCACTCTGATAGACTCTTTCCTGTCCATCTCTTCCCACTTATAGCGCTGTCTTCCCCTTGCACGTTTGCCTTCAACTCTCCCTTCTGTTATGGTCTTCTGCAAGGTGTTATGCCTTTTTATGTGGCCAAAGTATTTTAGCTGCCAAACTTTGACCTCCCTCATTAGTTCTCTTTTCATACTGTTGCTGAGTTATTTGCCGGTTGAAGATCATGCACTGAGTATGGTTACTTTAGTGATCTCTTGTGGTATCGTGCTTGGTTTATTATTACGCGAATTAGGGTGAAGCGTTCATACAACTCAGTAGCATGGTATGAAGAAGTATTTAATGTAACTTGAACTCAGCAACATTAATGAAGTAATTAATGCCTTCAGGTTGAGTCCGTAATATTTAATCACATGTACACACAGGATGATCATTTCAAATAGGAACAGAACATAAGTCCGTATAAGTCATGCATAAATTAATCAATAACGTAGACTGCTGGTTTACGTGTCAATGTCCGTTTAAGGATACAATGCAGTATTGTCGTCAGAACATCACAGCTATATGCACGCGCAGCTAGACATGGCTACCTGCCGACAGTGAGACTGCGAGTCTGAATATTCATACGAATTTGACGATTATTCTCCTCCTTCTGAGGATTCTAGTTAAACACTAACCTCCGTAAGTTTCCTCTCATATAGAGTTCTAGGACTGACCCTGGTCCATCATAAATGCACATATAAATGGCTATATCATGCCATTGAATTGGAAGGTTAGAAAAACGCAGCTATTCAGCTTGGCGGTCAAGTAACAAAGGGTAGCGTCTCCTAGTTACCGACTGTGACCCAAACAACGCTAGACACGTCATAATCGATCGTGTATGGAGCGTTCAATAATTGAAACATCTATCGCAATATATTAAATGTCTTAACCTTTACAATTGCACGTCTGCTAACCTTTAGCAGACGGCGTTAATATCATATACCGTAACAATTCCCTGTACACCGGGGAAAAAAAAAATCGATAGATTTTTTTTCAAGATCTATCTGACTTAACAATTTTTCAAAAAAAATTTAACACAATCGTGACATATGGCCGACAATGTTCTGAGTAGAACCGTGTCGCGGTCATGTCAACTAACTATTTGTCATAGTGAATAATAACTATCTAATTTAACTAACTAAATAACGTATAGGTACATTAAAAAAAATATTAATCTAATACTTGTGTGAGATTTATTTTCTCTTTTCATAATTTCTTCTTTTTATATTTCGTTCTCTTTTTTTGTTCTTTCATTTCATTTTTTTCTCACATTTCATTTTATTGATAATAATTCAATTAAGAAGTTAAGTTAACTAATTAATTAGTATAGGATATGATGATCCATCCGTAGTCCTGATCCTGATGAATTCTTTTAGACAAAGTGTTGACACGTTTCCGTCGGAAAGAAATGTCAATTATCCTAGGATCCAAGAATTAAGTGCACATAGGATAATAAGTTCGACTTGTCGTCAGATATTGTTCCATGATTGTTCAACGAATATTCATATATTGTGTATGGACGTTAGACGAAGTTTCAATGTCAATATGTATACCTTGATTGTCTTTAGTTCAATTCTGTGATGCATATAGTGTTTATAAATATTAAATTGAAGGCAAGGTTAGTTTCCTTATAGTTGATACTTCGTTCTATCCAATGTAGTGATGATTGACGTAGTTTAGGAATGTCAATGTTGATTATTCGTCGTCAATAGGATTACGTGACAACGCATCCGCCACAATATTTTCAGTGCCAGGAATATGTTCAATGGAGAATTCAAATGGCTGCAGGATGATCGCATATCTGGCGAGTTTTGGGCTTTTGTGGTTAGATCGACGCAAAGATGCTACAGCACGTTGGTCAGTTTGTATGGTGAATGGAGCACCAAGCAAGAAATTTTCCAGTTTAGTTATTGCCCATATAACTGATAAAAGTTCCTTGTCCACTGTGGAATACTTTGTTTATGCCGGCTTTAGCTTTCTTGAAATATATAAGGTAGGATGTAGAACGCCATCATGGTTCTGGAGCAGGCATGCACCAATGCCGTAGTTACTAGCATCTGTTCGTAATAAAAATCTTTTGGAAGCATCGGGAAGTCTTAAAATTGGTTCATGCGAGAACAAATTTATAATTTTGTTGAAAATTTCATTGCATATACCAGTCCATGTCACCTTCACCGGCATGTCTTTTTTTAACAATGAAGACAATACAGCCGTGATGGATGACAAGTTTGGTATGAATCTACTGTAATATTGAACAAGTCCTAACAAACTCCTGACCTGTTTCTTCGTCTGAGGAACTGCTATGTTTAGAATTTTTGAGACTGTACTAGGTAACGTTCGGATATATCCCGATCCAATGATATGTCCCAAAAAGGTTATCTCATTACACGCGATCTGAACCTTTGTAGGTTTAGCAGTTAGATGATAATTCCTTAGAGTGTCGAAAACATATCTAAGTCTCGAAACATGTTCCTCAAACGACGAACTAAACAAGCATATGTCGTCAATATATGTAATAACGTCTGGTCTACCTGATAAAATTTGTCGCATCAGGCGAATGAAGGTAGCTGGCGCATTAACAAGCCCAAAAGGCATCACATTCCACTGGTATAGACCTTGTGGAGTGGAAAATGCGGTGTAGTACTTAGCCTTTTCGGTCAGTGGTATCTGCCAATAACCTTTAGTTAAGTCTATCTTACTAAATATAGTTGCGTTGGATAGACGTGGCAGTAAGTCGTCGATAAGTGGATGTGGTTCGCTGTCAACTATAGTCTTAGCATTTAATTTTCTATAATCAACACATAGTCTGATGTTATTGTCCTTCTTCCGGACAATCACTAATGGAGAAGAGAATGGCGAATTACTAGTCTCAATGATTCCCAGAGACAACATCTGTTCAAGTTCCTTAGTAGTTTTAGCAAGGAAATGTAAAGGAACCGAATAGGGATGTACACGAATAGGTGTATCATCATTGAGAGTAATGTCATGACTGATAGCCGATGTGCGACCCGGGACGTCGGTCAACACATCTGGATAAGATTGTAATAGATTAGCAATCTGTAGACGCTGTTGCGGTGTAACCGTTGAAGAGATGGTTACATCCCGCCAAGATTCAGTAGGTTGAACTACTGGTACCGGTAACGGTAACTGTACCTCAGGAAAAGAAGATTCTTCTTCCTGGATGACGGATAAGTTGGAATAATAACAAGTAGATACTGTGTTGTCATCTAGTTCATGAAAAATTGACTGTAAGTGTTCAGGACGTGTATGAAATTGCTTGAGCATGTTAATATGAAATATCTTTTTGTGTCCCTTGATATCTAAGACGTAATCAACGTCGGAAATTTTATCAATAACTTTGTAAGGACCAGTAAAGAAAAGAAATGATGAATGACTATTATGAGTCATTAATGATATGAGACAATTGTATTACCATAGCATGTTATCTGCGTGACGCAGCATTAGGTACTAATTGTAACCGTAGACAATGATGGTTAAAGTAAGCACCATTATCATGCTCGATGACCATTCGAGCATCTCTATTGTTACGAAATGTAACTATCGCTTCACCATACCTGTCATTGGTAGGTGACAACAACCGTACAAACATAACGTCTGCCGTGTCATTAAAGAAATTGCTAAGTGCCTGCCATCTGGTACCTTGTGGCAGATTGCGCACTAACACGGTGCGAGAATATGCACCCTTCCCAATGTAAGTGGGATCAGTGTCACTAACGTGATAAATAGTTCTTCTATTTAATCTTTTGGATATGGTAGTCTTATGAGATGATGTCTCATAATGATTGACATATTTATTTGTCCTAATTTTATTAGTTAAGTTCATAAGAACTTCACCATCATTACCTTTGTCTGGGATATTTTCTCTTTGCCCATTTTCAACAATTTCATTCAGATCACTGTTAATACGATCTTGTCGCCAACATTTATTTTCTGACTTGGCAGTATTCTCTTGAGAAAAGGTATATCTGCCTCGAAATGATTTTCTAATCTTCCTAGGATGGACTGGTAGTTTAGTATACTTTTTATCCTGTAGGAGAGTCTTATCCTTCTCCTTATCGATTTCCAGAATGGTACTGAGACTGAAATTGGAGAAAACTGTGCCACATGTATTTATTTTGTTGGCCCGTAATGTAGCTGTTGCAATGACAGCGTTAGCATTGCAATAAGATTGCACATTCTTTAATTCCCATTCATCAATTTCCTGTGGGGAACAATCCTTACTACCATGGATGCGTCCCAACATCAGATCTGCAATTGGATTCTGAAGCATGCATACCTTAACTTGTCCTGAAAAGAAAGGTGTATTAACATGGATAATAGCTGTGGGGTAAAACTCAATAGTTCCACCAAATGTCATGCAGCGTACATATTCTCCTGTCGCACAGCTAGGATGTACCAGCGACTGACGTACACCAATCGTCGTGGATCCTGAATCTCTCAGCACTGAGACGACGGATCCATTAACTAATCCCCTGTTAAAAATTAGTAAGCCTGTTCCATCGTTGACTGCAAGACCTACCTGTGGTATAATATGTCCGCAGTTAAGCACTGTTTCTTTTGCCTTCTGAAAAATAAGATTGCATTGGTGGCAACTATTTGCCACATTATAATTAATAGCAAAACATGCAGCAGAAGACTGTGTTGTATTATTGTCAAGTGGGACCTGAGCTATAGGGGTAGTATTATTTGTAACTGCCGCCCCTGTATTATGGTTGTAATGAGATGATCCCCGAGAATGAGATCGATTCCGAGTATAATTGTTAGAATTATCTCGTCGTCCTCTATAGTAACTATTATCTCGATGTCTCGAGCCATGATTATTACCATTCCAGTTATTGTTATTTTTCGGGGTATGTGATCGATTATAATTAGTGTTATGTTGACTATTGTGGTAGTTTGTTTGAGGTGAATAATTTCTATCTCGTGATCTACCTCTGTTGAACTCATTTTTATTGTTGAAATCATTATTATGTCCCTTCTGAAAGTTAACATTGTGATTTCTTTGGAACCTACTTCTGTCTACACTGTGATGTCTTTGTTTGTAATTATCGTTGTAGGCCATATTAGACGCCACAGGTAGAGGTTCTCTTAATGAAGAGTTAGAAATGTTCGCATTCGGATGTGCCGAACAGTAGTTTAAAGAAATTTTTTCCAACTCGTCGATAGTACCTGGTTTACGCTCCTGCAAATATGCAAAGAATGGTTGGCTAACCGAAGATAATACCTTATCCCGTAGTAGCAAATCAACTAATTTGTCGTACGATTTGTTGACTTCTGCCAGTTCAACCCATCTATTAAATGTATTGCGTATGTTCGCAATGAATCCTGCAAAATCTTTTGGAGATTCAGGTAAAATTCCCTTAAATTTCAACCTACAGTGTTCCTCGTCCAGGTGAAACCTTCGTAAAAGCAAGGACTTAATAGCACCGTAGTTATTTGCTATTGATGGGTCAGCATTTTGAGAAGCCGTCAATGGTTCTCCAACCAAGAATTCATTTAACTTGAGTACCCATGACTCTTCAGGCAAATGATTTGTTTTGCAAGTCTGTTCAAAACGTGACAGGAACGATGAAAGGTCGTCCACGTTTAAGTTGAAAGTGGGTAATTTAAAGTTGTAGAAATGTTTAGTTTGGCTGGATGACGATCCATTTTGTGCGTTATTATTCTGGTTTGCATCAGCACTTTGTGCTTGTAATCTTGCTGTCTCCAATTTAATACGCGCCAATTCCATTTCTTGTTGTAAAATAATTTCCTCTCGTTTCAATTTATTCTCTTCTTCCTGTTGAGCAATTTCTCTTAATCTATTTTCCTTGGCAATTTGCTTCATCTCACGTTCTGCTTCCTTTCTTTCACGTTCCTCCTCCTCTTTCTTTAATGCGGCCTTTTGTTCCTCTTCCTCTTTCTTTAATGCAGCTTTTTCTCTGCTTCTTTTCTTTCACGTTCCTCTATTTCTGCTTTATGTTTTTCCAGTTCTGACTCAGCAAACTGACGAAGTTCTTGAGATTTATAACCATATTCCTTACCAATTTTAACGAAATGGTCTATAGTAAGCATTTTGACTTATCTGGTAAGTAATTATTGATAATTACTGATTAAAATAGTCAATTGTAGCTTCAGAGTAATTATTATACTTACTCAACTTAGGAATATTCAATATAAATAATCACAATAGTAATGAACTCTTATGTCTAAGTTCAACTAATAGACAATATTTGTAACAATATTGTATCTAAGTACTAACTATATCATAAATAGTTATGATATCTGTTAACTATAATGTAATTACATCACACAATTAATCTTAATATCCAATAATGTTGGGTATGATTCCTAGTAATTATATTGTTCAATGTACTAAGTCACTCTCTTAGTACCAGAAAAGTATATTAAATAATATATAATGGGTCTATTACCTCAAAGGTAGACTATAAGATTATTTTATTTGGTCAATATATATATATATTATATTATTATGCCCTAGGCATCTCTTATAAATTGTAGTGCTAATTTCTTGGACTATCACTGCATAATTATGCAATGTCCCATATTAACCTTAAATGTCAGAAAAAAATTAATTAAATTAAATTACAAGTGTATTATTGAATATAATGTTATATTATTAATGTAGTATTTAATATATATCATGAGTACAAACAAAACAATGATGCAACTAAAGGTTACAAATAATGTCAAGACGCAAACAAGACATTTTCACAATTAAAAATGAATTTATGAACTAAATAAAACAAGCGGAAGTGTCACACGGAAAACGAAGGGTCAAAGATTGACCCGAGGTCAACTGAATATGCAAAGTACACAAAAAAAATGAATGCAAAAAATGATGACATCACAGGACTCATAACAGACAAACATTTAACAATCATAAAATAAATTGATAGTAAGAGTAGACTGGACGAAATAGTTAACGAACATGATACAAAACTGAATAAAAATGTGAACTTAGTACAAATAAAATACACCAGTTATCTACGGAACGGCACAGCTAACACAAATCGTCAAACGATAGCAGATCTGGACAGGTAGTCCAATGGCAAACCTCAATGGGGCTTCCAAAAGTGCAATCGTTTAACTGCCCTAAGAAACGACCGAAATCAATTCAGGCATCGTGAGAGCCACAGAATCTAATTTCGGTTCATCCTCCCTACCACCCACTAATTAACAACACATTAAAACAACCCAAAAAATACATGAAACACATTCAGAAAAGACATGCCTATGCAGGCAAAAGGCATGGACTCAGTATTACTGTTTGCAATGACGACAGTTTAAACAGCTAGACTTATCTTTTCCGTTGCTTAGATCAGTGCTGGAGGTCGTCAACAGCTAGGCTAATGCCCCTGACTGTCTGCTCCTGTAGTCCAATTCGTGTGTTTGCTTCAATGGCTCATGTTTCCCCTGGTTAGGCTTAGAGAACGACTTTGGTTTCTCCGACAAATCACCTACACGACCTTCGGTGACGTCACGTTGTTAGGCATTATAATGAGTAAGACGTCATCTTCGACTGGATCATGTGATCGAAACTTGATCGTAAATATTGTGATTAATCTGTGCGTAAGGAACAGAAGTTTGTTTCTTTTTTCTGTCGTTCCCCGCATTCGGCCGCCACTTTGTTGCTGAGTTATTTGCCGGTTGAAGATCATGCACTGAGTATGGTTACTTTAGTGATCTCTTGTGGTATCGTGCTTGGTTTATTATTACGCGAATTAGGGTGAAGCGTTCATACAACTCAGTAGCATGGTATGAAGAAGTAATTAATGTAACTTGAACTCAGCAACATTAATGAAGTAATTAATGCCTTCAGGTTGAGTCCGAAATATTTAATCACATGTACACACAGGATGATCATTTCAAATAGGAACAGAACATAAGTCCGTATAAGTCATGCATAAATTAATCAATAACGTAGACTGCTGGTTTACGTGTCAATGTCCGTTTAAGGATACAATGCAGTATTGTCGTCAGAACATCACAGCTATATGCACGCGCAGCTAGACATGGCTACCTGCCGACAGTGAGACTGCGAGTCTGAATATTCATACGAATTTGACGATTATTCTCCTCCTTCTGAGGATTCTAGTTAAACACTAACCTCCGTAAGTTTCCTCTCATATAGAGTTCTAGGACTGACCCTGGTCCATCATAAATGCACATATAAATGGCTATATCATGCCATTGAATTGGAAGGTTAGAAAAACGCAGCTATTCAGCTTGGCGGTCAAGTAACAAAGGGTAGCGTCTCCTAGTTACCGACTGTGACCCAAACAACGCTAGACACGTCATAATCGATCGTGTATGGAGCGTTCAATAATTGAAACATCTATCGCAATATATTAAATGTCTTAACCTTTACAGTTGCACGTCTGCTAACCTTTAGCAGACGGCGTTAATATCATATACCGTAACACATACCTAGATTTTCTAGGACCTCCTTATTTGTTTTCATCTCTTTCCATGAGATACGCTCCATTCTTCTATATATTCACATTTCAAGAGCTTCAATTCTTTCTTCCAAATGCTTATTCATCGTCCATGTTTCTGCACCATACAGAAATGCAGAATATATATAACACATTATGATTCTCAGTTTTAATTTGTGAGATAACTGTTTGGATGTCAGTATATGTTTCATGTTGTTGAATGTAGCTTTGGCCATTCCTATTCTCTTCTTGATTCTGTTTCACATCTGCCATCTTCTGTTATTATATGACCAAGATATACATAGCTCTTGACTTGTTCTAGTGATCAGAATAACAACTGTTATTCTGGGATGCTATATACTGGGTTTTATCAGTGTACGTTGTAAAGATGTACTGGGACTGAATAGTCAACACTTTTAACCGAGCACAGTGTCAGGTATACATGTCACCTTGTCCTGGGACACAATGAGGCCCTGACAAGAATACAGTGTTGACGATGAGTGTTGTAATGGATGTCAATACGCGAATGTGTGACTGTTCTGTGGAGTTGACTGAAAGTTCAAACACTCATTCATGCGTATCTAGAAGTTACTTATGCAGACCACTGTAGACGTTTCAATACTTTAATTTGACGCATACACTTGACAGAATGGGTACAGTTACAGGAACACAGGTCGACATCAATAGCATATTGTTGACCCACGGTGTACAATAATAAATTGGCATTCATGTAGAAGGAAATCACAATGGAACATCAGTATACAAGCGTTCATAAGTTCCACATCTCATATAACTGTTCATCAGGCCTTACTGACTAATCATGTCAGTTAATATATAAAGTTCAACAAATCTTCATCAAGCCTTACTGACTAATCATGTCAGTTAATCAATAATGTTTACGGTGACTCCTGGGCAGAACCTCCGCCAGCATAAGTGTAGCTTGCACCCAAGCGGAGATTTCTTTGAATAACATTACAAATATCTTCTGAGCAAATGTTAAATCACCCAAGAAAAGATTTTCCTTTCATAGGTGTGATCTCTTGATCATCATCGGATAATAAGGGCATCCCTGTTCTCTGGTAGATGATCGACAATACGTAGCATTTCAAAATGGCTTCTAGTCTTGTAAACATCGCTCACCATAACGATGCACGACTAAGCTTCAATAAAGATTCAATTCATAAATATCAAAGTTTCCACAAGCATCAGCATAATCTGTCCTCATAATTGCTGTATAGAAACATAAACAGTGCTGCTAGATAATATGTCGTTCTGACATACTGACATAGGTCGATTCATGTAAACGTCTGCCCATCTTAAGCCTAGGAATGAACGAAGTCAGCAAAAGTACGTTTACCTTGACATAAGAATACACTAGCAAGCACAAACGCTCTCCCGGCGTTATTGAATCACCACTGGGGAACTCATAGACTAAAAAATCCTGGAAGAAACTATCTTCGTCCCCATGATAAATTGAAGAGATCACAAACTTTGGGCAGGTCTTAAGACATGACTCCCGCCATAGGTTTTATCACCGAAGAACTCTCTAACGTATCTTCATGCGCCGAAAAGCACCTGACCCCTAAAGTACAGTACAAGGAAAATAGTTCGACATAAACATACAAAGATATCAAGCTATAAGACATACTCGTCCTACATAGACAAGAACTACACATAGATTCGGGCCATAGACATTCTGAAGCAATAACAATCTATTCCTAACCAACCACAGAATAGATCAAAGTAAGTCTAAATTCCTCCACCGAGTTCGATTTTCAAGAACGAACAAGGAGCGATAACTCACAGAATGAATACCCATCGCCTAATCTGAGTTCTGTCCCTTTAGACCGAAAAACGTGCATTCAAAGATAAATATATTTTTATCAGACAAAATAAATACATTTTACATTTGTATGCGTAATCCGTGCGCCAAAGAATATGTGCGCAACAGATTACCACACCCCCCGGGAAAAAAAATGAAAATCATTTTTTTTCAATCTGAGAGCAACATACAATAGGCTCCCAACGCATAAATACTGCGCAGATGAGAAATATCTGGAATTATTTAAGCCAGATTAATGCAAAGTCGAAATTTAGATCTCTCAGAGAAAGCATTTCTCTTAAGCATAAATGTTTCCAGGGAGGTGTCACCAACGCATACTACTATATTTGCAATGACACAATGCATATAACAATTTCAGTTTAAGCATTCTAAGTACATGATTGACAAAAGGAAAAATCATCAACGAGTACCGGTGAATATACATATCAATGAACGTAGTATCATTACGAATTACAATATGTATCTATCCTGATATAGAAAAGAAAAATCTGTTGTCGAGGTGGAAGTGTTAAGAAATCCGAGACTCACCAGTTAAGTGGAATCATGTGGGCATCTAGACAGAATGTCTGCCATCACATTATCTGATCCACGAATAGCTCGTACCGAAAAATGAAAAGGCTGAAGAGCAATCGCGTATCGCGTTGATCTCGCGCTCTTTAGATTTTTACTTTGAATAGCTGTAAGAGCTTTCTGGTCTGTTTCTACAATGAAATGCGCGCCAAGAAGAAATCTTTGAAGTTTAAGAATTGACCAAACCATAGCCAATAATTCACGGTCTAGGACCGAGTAATTCTTCTCTGCGGCATTTAGTTTTCGAGAAATATACATCACAGGGTGCAGAGTTCCAGAGTACTCTTGCATTAGTGCCGCTCCAATCGCTGTGGATGAAGCGTCACTACGAAGAACAAATGTCTTATCTGTAGTAAGTAATACTAAAATAGGTGCAGTAGAAAACATAGTTTGGATCTTATCCAAAGAGGATTGACATTCTTGAGTCCAATGGACTATATTAGGAGACCCTTTCTTTAGCAAGGAAGAAAGAGGTGCCATGATCGAAGAAAGATTCGGAATGAATCTTCCATAAAATTGTATGAGACCTAAGAGACTTCGCACTAGCTTTTTAGTCTTAGGAATAGAAATGTTAAGTATTTTACTTGTATTATGGTCCTCTGTCTTTAGGAAACCATGACCGACACGGTGACCTAAGAAAGTAATTTCGCTAAAACCAATGTAGGCTTTAGAGGGTTTCGCTGTCAGGTTATACTCGCGTAGAGTAGATAGTAATTCAACTAACCCTGAATAATGATCTTCCCAAGTATCGCTGAAAAGAGAGATGTCGTCTAGGTACGCAATGACATCTGACCGATATGATAGAATTCTACGCATCATGCATACGAATGTAGCTGGTGCGTTCATAAGTACGAAAGGCATGAAATTCCATTGAAAAAGGCCTCTAGGTGTAGAAAAAGCAGTAGAAGGTTTGGCGCGTTCAGATAGAGGAACTTGCCAATATCCTTTAGACAAATCAAGTTTAGTGAAAAAATGAGACTTAGAAAGCCTAGTAAGTAGCTCTTCTAGTAAAGGCATAGGTTCAGCATCGAACTTCGTGACTGGATTCAATTTGCGATAGTCACTGCAAAGACGTA
The DNA here is from genome assembly GCA_024509875.1 of Oreohelix idahoensis. Lineage (NCBI taxonomy): Eukaryota > Metazoa > Mollusca > Gastropoda > Stylommatophora > Oreohelicidae > Oreohelix > Oreohelix idahoensis. The sequence continues at coordinate 131,357 of JAMPIV010002756.1, read as the reverse complement.
TGTTATTGTCTTTTTTCCGAACAATAACCATCGGCGAAGAATACGCAGAAGTGGATGATTCAATTATTTTTAAATCTATCAGCTCATCCAACTGCTTCTCAACCTGTGCTTGAAAATGTATAGGAATAGGATAAGGTCTGACTCTAATAGGATTATGGTCAGTTAGAATAATGTCATGTTCAATGACATGAGTTTGTCTAGGGATGTCTGTAAGGACATCCTGAAATGTTTGTAACATAACCGAAACTTGTCGCTGTTCTCCTAGAGATAAATCCGGAGAAACAGTAACGTTTTTCTATGATTCACTAGAATGAAGTGGAATTATCGGAAGCGGAAGATTAACATCCGAAAAACTTGTTTCCTCATCCTGTATTACAGACAGTGATGAGTAATGACCATGTTGGACTGGTGAATCGTCCGTTGCCTGGAAATTAGGCTGTAAATAATCCGGACGTTCATGGAATTCCGTAAGCATATTGATGTGGAAGGTTTTATGCTTTCCATCAATATCAAAAATGTAGTCAACATCGGAAATTTTCGATACTATATCGTATGGACCTTTCCAAGAAATAAGAAGTCTGTTTTCCCTACAAGGTAGTAAAACAAATGCTTTGTCACCAGGACAAAGTTGTCGTAAGGTTCTTTTCTTATTGGCAAATTGTCTTGCTTTCTGTTTAGCAAATTCAGAAGAAGAAGTTGCCAATTTGCATGCTTCGATAATCTTTTCCCTCAGCGCGATGACATATTCATAAGAACATTTCGTGTCATCGGTTATATTATCAGCGGTTATGAGATCATGAAGCAAAGACATAGGGCCGCGCGGTCGCGCGCCAAAGACAAGTTCAAAGGGCGAAAATCCTGTATGTTCATTGGGGACCTCTCTGTAAGCGAAGAGGGCCGCGGGTAAAACCCTATCCCAATCTTGAGGATGATCCTCAGTTATCTTCCCTAACAAGTTCTTGAGTGTTCTATTTAGCCGCTCGACCATCCCATTGGACATAGGATGATAGATACTACTCAAAGATCTCTCTAACTGCAGAGTCGACATCACTTGAAACATGGTATCCGATATTAGTTGACTGCCATGGTCTCAATATATTTCTCCGGGGAATCCCAGACGAGAAAATATAAGCCATAGAGCATCTGCAATGTCAGCAGTAGTAATGCTCTTCAGAGGGATAGCCTCTGGCCAACGTGTGCACATGTCCACACACGTTAAGATAAACTGATGTCCTCTAGCAGATTTGAGCTTAAATGGACCAATGATGTCTATCGCCATTTTCTGAAATGGTCGAATAGGAATGTCTGCAGCCTGAATAGGTGCAGCATGGCGTGGACCTTTGGATTTGACTTCTTGACATACTATACAAGATTGACAATAAATCCGTATGTCTTTGTTCACAAAAGGCCAAAAGAAAGTCGCAAGAACTCTTGACTTTGTGCGGGAAAAACCCATATGTCCAGCACACTGAGAGTCGTGTGCGTGTTGCAAAATTTTAACTCTCAAATTCTTGGGTACCAGAATCTGAGAATGACTTGACTTAGCGGAGTCTTGCACCATACGTACAAGTACGCCATTCTTCATTGTAATCCAAGATTTACGCTTGGTATCTTTATTCGGCTACAGGTCTATATTTCGGAGCTGGCATTTGCTGATGATGTTGCCCTGATTGCTAAATCAGAGGCACATCTCCAATCCAACCTGCAAGTCTGGAAGGAAGAGCTGGAGAAGAGAGGGATGGTCATAAGCAGCTCTAAAACAAAATCCATGGTGATATCACGAGAAGAAAGAAAACATCAGATTAAGCTGGGAGAACAGGTCCTGGAGCAGGTCGACCACTTTAAATACCTCGGTGCTATTATAGACCGAAAGGGAGGCATCAAAAATGAGTTGGCCACTCGAAAAGCAGCAGCTGGGAGACTTTTTCAGGCCATAAATCGAGGATTCCTCAGCAAGAGAGAGGTTCGTAAGAAAACGAAGATGGCTGTATACCGCTCCACCTATGTCCCAGTCTTGACATACGGATGCGAGTCATGGGCAATGACTACAACCCATAAAAGCCAGATCCAAACCTCAGAAATGAGGTATCTGAGGAAGGTGGTTGAAGTAACAAGAAGAGACATGGTACGCAACCAGACGATACGTCAAGGCCTTAAATCCTACCCCCTGCAGACCCAAGTAGAACAGTCCCAATTAAGATGGTTTGGCCATGTCTGCAGAATGGGAGAAAATCGGATACCACGACAAGCATGGGAAACAAAGAGCCAAGGATCCAGACCCCGAGGATGACCCAGAGTCCGCTGGGAAAACAACATTAGACAATCTTTGAAGGATCGAGGACTAGAATGGAACCAGGCCAGGAGGAAGACAGCCGATAGGATAGTCTGGCGCTCTCTCTTCCAAACCTCTACACCTCACGGTAGAAGGGGAACGACTAAGTAAGTAAGTATCTTTATTCGGATCACCTTTCGTTGCAAGAGTGAAGAATTTCTTTAGAGTCGGATCCTCTTCTTGCTGTTTTATAAACGAGTCACGCGAAATTACCAAGGGATCATCTTGGGTATGCACTTCAATATCTTCAGTACGTGAAGATTGTGGCACATTAAGAGCTTGAGCTCTAGTGACTACAGCATTAGCGGTTTGCATATTCTGTTTTCCCAAACGGAAATTTGTTGTGGAGTACATTCTTTGACTCCGTGAATACGACCGATGATAAGATCAGCGATCGGATTCGGCAGAAGACATGCGTGTACATCTCCTGTAAAGAAAGGAGTAGTAATCCTAATGATAGAAGTAGAGTATTTCTCTAAGGTGCCGCCAAATGTCACACATTTGACTACTTTTCCAGTGGCACGAGAAGGATCTACGAGTGACTGCCTCACTCCAATGGTGGTGCACCCCGAATCGAAAAGAACTGCGACTGGAGTACCATCAACTAAACCTCTATTCAAGACAAGAGAACCTCTTCCATCATGCGCGACTGACGCTAGAAGAGCGGGAAGAGGATGGCCACAACTTAAAGTGGACACCGTAGTTGGTTCAAATAATGTTTTGCATTGGGGCACTGAGATGATCTCCCAAAATCAAAAGCAGAACATGCCATATTATTAGCATCATTATTATCTTTAGTCTGTTTATAGGCTTCATGTGACTCTTGCTGTGCAGAGTTTGCGTGATAATGAGATTTATGTTTTTTGTATTGGGATCTGCCTCGATTATTATTGCCTCTGTAATCATTATTATTACCTCTATTGTAACCCCTATTTGGGTTTGAGTCATAATTCTCTAGGTTACCATTATCATATTCATTATAATGAGTATCTCTATAATTATGGTCTTGTTGTCTCCATGATGAATGACTAGGATAGTTCCTATAATGACTTCCTCTGCGGAAGTTCCTATAACTATGATCACCTCTGTGTCGAGGGCTGTCAGCTTGTCTCCAGTTCTTCGCAGAAGAACCCTGAAATGATTGGTTTCCTTGGTTTTGATAACTATTATGGTTACTTTTTTTTCAAACTTGTTTTGTTGTCCCTGAAATTTGTGTGAATAATTAGGGTTGTATGGTGTTGCTGATGCAACTGGCATACCTTCTTTAATCTTAGTGTTGCTAAGAGTTATGTCAGGAGGTGCAGTGACGTATTGGTCACAATATTCTTGCATTTCTTTTAGTGTCCTGGGTTTACGCTCATGTAGGAATTCCAAGAAGGGTTTATTAACACATGACATAATCTTATCCCTGAGCAACAAGTCCATAAGGGCTTCATATGTCTTTTCTGTTTTGGACAACTCAATCCAACGATTAAATGTAAGACGTGTCCTTGCAATGAATTCTGAGAATTCTACCCCTGATTCAGGTACCATTTTCTTAAACAAAATACGGTAACCTTCCTCAGTTAACTGGTATTTTTTCAATAAAGCCGCCCTAATAACCTCATAATTATCCTTGTCAGCCTCTTCAACCAAACTTAAACTAGTCAGAGAATGACCTTTCAAATTTTCTGACAATTGATTAGCATACTGTGATTTATCCACATTATGAGCTCGACAGGAGCGTTCAAAACGATCCAGCCAGAATGTAATATCGTCACTGGAAGGATTGAACGCTGGTACCTTGACCTTATAAGTAAAGGGTTTACCATTACCACTAGAGGACTGATTAACATTACTCATATTCGTCAATCTCAATTTTTCTAATTCAAATGCAAATAGAATTTCCTCATGTAATCTTTTTTGTTCAGCTTCTCTGTCTAATCTTTTCTGTTCAGCCTCAGCTTCTAATCTTTTTTGTTCAGCTTCTCTGTCTAATCTCTTTTGTTCAGTTTCTTTGTCTAATCTCTTTTGTTCAGCTTCTTTGCTTTGTTTTTCCATTTCCATTTGGAATCTCTTTTCCTCAACCTGCATCTGCAGTTTCTTTTGTTCAAATTCTATTTCCATTTTTCTATCTTCACTTTTTTGTTTTCTATCTTCAGCCTTTAATACCATTGCAAATTGAGCAGTTGCAAACTCCTCTAATTCCTTACCAGACTTATCAAGGGATATCCCTTGTGCAATAAAGTATTCCAATGTAGACATGATGCCTAATAATGATAGCAATCAGTTGACACAAAAATGTGCTCTATTTCCCAATAAACAGGAGCAAGTTCTCAATGAACTTGATAATTAGCTCACTATCCCAATCTCTGTGGGAAACAAGCCTTACAAAGGTCTTGTATATTTCCTTGTACAACAATAATAATAGTAAAGTACTGGTCTATACTATAACATACGTGTACTCAACTATCTCATATCATATGTCAACCAAAGACATTAACAAAGGACAAGCATAAAAGACAATATGAAAACAATTGCAGAAATCAACTAAGTCAAATATAGAAATCAATGAAAATAATCACAGAATCTGTGACGACAACTGCAATGAAATCAACAAGACAAATAACGCCACAGTGTATAAACACAAATTGTGTATAGAACTGAAAGATAGGAAAGGATAGACCTACAAATACAAACAAATCAAAACAAAACTAAGGAACGCAAAATTATTAACAAAAACAACGAATAAATGAACACCTCATCACAACTAACAAAAAATAGCAACAGATGTTGCAGCAAATTTTCAGTCAAGAAAATTGCACCTATAGAATGCTATTATATGACCTCTCTACGTGGTATACCATATAATAGTCACACATCCACAACATAGACACACAAATAATATATAACATTTAACATAAATACATATATCATCATATAAATGCATATAATATAAAGCAATGTGTTGTAGAAGTGTCTGCAGAGAAGGCTCAGTATTACATAAATATGGTTCAGTTTTCAATCAACTTAAACTGCCACTTTATTAAATAATAGCTCTTTGTTTTAAATTATTATACAGTTCTGCAATATGAACACACAAGAAGATCCACTGTTGACGTGTAGACTTCTAAGTTCAATAGCACTTCTGCTAACACAGTTAAATGTTCCCTTGTACACAACTTGCCGTGCTACGCTGTCTGTTCTATGTAATGCTGTGATGTCCAACGAAAAATGTCAATAAACCCGGACCTAGATACCGTAATCGCTTCATAGGTCACGTGAGGAAATGTCAATCAGGTTTAGACTAACACTGCTGGTGTGTCGTATCAGGCGTCAGGGAAACGAACTGGTATCAGTAGGTGTTCACTTCTGGCAATGTCCACTGTGCAGGTTAAGCCCAGAAATCTGGCCTACCACATTGATAAACGTACTTCTTCTCTTGTTGGTGTGGTACTAGTGATCAGATAAACAACTGTTATTCTGGGATGCTATATACTGGGTTTTATCAGTGTACGTTGTAAAGATGTACTGGGACTGAATAGTCAACTCTTTTAACCAAGCACAGTGTCAGGTATACATGGCACCTTGTCCTGGGACACAATGAGGCCCTGACAAGAATACAGTGTTGACGATGAGTGTTGTAATGGATGTCAATACGCGAATGTGTGACTGTTCTGTGGAGTTGACTGAAAGTTCAAACACTCATTCATGCGTATCTAGCAGTTACTTATGCAGACCACTGTAGACGTTTAAATAGTTTAATTTGACGCATACACTTGACAGAATGGGTACAGTTACAGGAACACAGGTCGACATCAATAGCATATTGTTGACCCACGGTGTACAATAATAAATTGGCATTCATGTAGAAAGAAATCACAATGGAACATCAGTATACAAACGTTCATAAGTTCCACATCTCATATAACTGTTCATCAGGCCTTACTGACTAATCATGTCAGTTAATATATAAAAATTAACAAATCTTCATCAGGCCTTACTGACTAATCATGTCAGTTAATCAATAATGTTTACGGTGACTCCTGGACAGAACCTCCGCCAGCATAAGTGTAGCTTGCACCCAAGCGGAGATTTCTTTAAATAACATTACAAATATCTTCTGAGCAAATGTTAAATCACCCAAGAATAGATTTACCTTTCATAGGTGTGATCTCTTGATCATCATCGGATAATAAGGGCATCCCTGTTCTCTGGTAGATGATCGACAATACGTAGCATTTCAAAATGGCTTCTAGTCTTGTAAACATCGCTCACCATAACGATGCACGACTAAGCTTCAATAAAGATTCAAGTCATAAATATCTAAGTTTCCACAAGCATCAGCATAATCTGTCCTCATAATTGCTGTATAGAAACATAAACAGTGCTGCTAGATAATATGTCGTTCTGACATAGGTCGATTCATGTAAACGTCTGCCCATCTTAAGCCTAGGAATGAACGAAGTCAGCAAAAGTACGTTTACCTTGACATAAGAATACACTAGCAAGCACAAACGCTCTCCCGGCGTTATTGAATCACCACTGGGGAACTCATAGACTAAACAATCCTGGAAGAAACTATCTTCGTCCCCATGATAAATTGAAGGGATCACAAACTTTGGGCAGGTCTTAAGACATGACTCCCGCCATAGGCTTCATCACCGAAGAACTCTCTAACGTATCTTCATACGCCGAAAAGCACCTGACCCCTAAAGTACAGTACAAGGAAAATAGTTCGACATAAACATACAAAGATATCAAGCTATAAGACATACTCGTCCTACATAGACAAGAACTACACATAGATTCGGGCCATAGACATTCTGAAGCAATAACAATCTATTCCTAACCAAACATTGAATAGATCAAAGTAAGTCTAAATTCCTCCGCCGAGTTCGATTTTCAAGAACGAACAAGGAGCGATAACTCACAGAATGAATACCCATCGCCTAATCTGAGTTCTGTCCCTTTAGACCGAAAAATGTGCATTCAAAGATAAATATATTTTTATCAGACAAAATAAATACATTTTACATTTGTATGCGTAATCCGTGTGCCAAAGAATATGTGCGCAACAGAGACAGCACACAACCTTGTCTGACACCTCTTTTTATGTCTATGTATGGTGAATAATTCCTTCCCGATCTTACTGTGGCAGTTTGCTCCCAATAAAGGTTACTGAGTATTCTTATATCTTTTCCATCAATACAGCTTTTCACCTGGGGTCAAATGTTGGACCGACGCGTTTCAAAAGATGGTCAGACTGAGAGAATCGATAAGCGTATGACCGGTATAATTACCTGGTATTATCGCATTTACCTTGCGGAACGTACATAATTCTGCGTGTAAAGCAGATACGTCCGTAGGATAGTAGAGTGTTAGAGACTTCACCCTACTAGATCCAACATGGAGCAAAATAATGAATGCAAAGGTATGATTTATGCCAAATAAAAGCTATTGGTGAGAAAATGAAGAAAAAGAAATGGCACTGCCGTAGGGCTGAAGGTGTGAGAGATCACTCGAAAGAGCATGTTTAAACGTTCTGTGACAATTGTCTATCTCTTCTACTTCATTGAAATTTCATTCTGTCTGGTTGATGCTTAAAAGTATCATTTTGTAATGACCGGACAACCCCGGGATCTTAGTTTTATTTCAAGACTGCGACTTCAACCCAAACTGATTTACGAGGCATAAAGTTCATCTTTAGAGAGAAACGTACCTTGTTTTTTAATGAAACACTCCATCCACTGAAATAAGACACACTATTGGGTCCCACTGAAAACTCTACACTACAGTCTACTCTATAGTTGTATAGAACACTGACGAGTGGAACTCGTCAGATGTTATCTAGGCTTTCACTCTGATCCACGATCTCCCTTTTACTAAGTCACGTTTTCAAATGATTGCGTCATCTTCTTTATTCTCTGACTTGAATTTACTGCAATTACATCATTCGTGATGCAGCATTTCGACCATGTTTAGGACTTTGTGTCTGGGATACGGAAATACACTTTCCATGCCTGGTTCAGTCAAGTAAGTTGACCTGTGACGGGATTAAGACAAAACTGCACCAGACTGGTAGGTGTTAAGTTGATAAAATTACATTTCGCGCTTACGCTGATACCTTGGTCTTGATGCGTATGTCATGTGCATAATTCTAGTACATTTTAAGGGAGGAAGTTCGTAAAATGATGCTAGATAGTCTGTGATTTCTGAAGATGAAGTAATGAAGCTGCCAAGCTAAGTAGTGTAAAATTGGCTAGCTTCAGTTCTGAAGTAATGAGATAAATGCAGGATTACATTTGATAAATCATAGTGTAATACTTGCTTCCGTCATAAAAGTAATCCATACTGAGTGATTTTAGAGATTTAACCTCAGTATTAAAAATAACAAGAAAGACCCAGCAATCCCCTGGTCTTACGCTGTTCGAATAGCGCTTTTTCGATATAACGCTGCGTCTATTTTGATACCACATGCCCGTTATAGGCTTAATGAATTCGAACTTACGCTGTGCATTAAATTCCTTGGGAAGCAGGAATATATTATTCACAGGCTCACGAGATCATTTAGGGTAGTGAGAGAGCCATGAATCATAATCATTATTAGTACAATAAAGCAAGATCTCACAACGGAATGCATTTCTATCGAAATCCGTAACATTGAACAATATCTTAATTGCTACAAGATGTTCCGTAAAGAGAAAATAAGGGAAGCAAAGCAAAGCAAGCTCTATTTTTGTTTGCTTTTGTTATGTCTCCTCAAATATCTTCTGTTCAACAAGCACCCGTGCCTTCTACATACAAAGTAGTTCAATACCTATAACACCCTCTGATAGCCAGGAGTCTTATGATGAAGACGGCTCCGCCGGCACAACTATAACCATATGCAACTGAAGTATAACCGATTACAGTCCTATACTATTTTGTATATATTGTTTGTTAATATAGTACATACATGACATTTTCTTTGTGTTTAGTATTTCTTATAATTATGGGTAGTTAATAAATATTGTCATTTTGTTGTATTTTGCCACTTTTTACCTAATCTTTTCTGACCTCGTATAGCGCTCTTTCGGATAGCTCTAAATTTTTCAAAATCGAATTAACAGCGCTATTTGGAAGAATCATAACGAGTGCCCCATTTATGTGGGTCTGGACGAGTTTTGTGGGGTTATCACTCTAAGGGTAAACCCCAAGTAAGCCTCGGTAATCCTGTTAGCGTTATATGATTTGCTAGCAAAACCATGCATTTGGAACAGAATGATAAGTTGGGTGAAGATAAAAGAGAGTCCGGGAAAAGAGAAAAATTAATGGATGTCATTTTGTTACAAATAGTTTGCTTCTTAGAAAATTCCTTCTTCTTCTTCGTCTTCGATCCTTTGCCGGAGACTGCCAAAGCAGTCAGTGACCATCGAGCCTGGTGGCGTCTTGTAAGGCAACAACAAATTGATTCCACTTTGTTCGGTTGGCGGCCATCCTTCGTACAGTGCCCCAACTCTGGTTCATTCTTTGCATGTCAGCCTTCGCAGTTCTCCGCCAAGTTGTTTTTTGTCGGCCTCTCTTTCGCTTTCCTAGGGGGTCTATAGCATAGCTGTTCTTGTGATGGTATCAGGGTCCCTTCTGGGGATGTGGCCAACCCAACTCTAGTGTCTGCCAGCTATGATGGTGTGCATGTCCCCTTGGTTATTCCGAATAAGTAGTTCTTGTTTGGTTATGGTATTCGTCCAAAAGATTCCTTACGAGGTACTTATTTTGAGCAGCAAGGATCCCAGTTTCTATTACCTAAGAGTTGCCCCTGGATAGTCTCAAGACTACCCATAATCTAATCTAGAATACAGTATACGAAGGTCTAAAATATAATGGGTGATAAAAAATAAAGATTTTTTTTTAAATAATTTTTTTTTCTGCACTTCCTGTCTAATTAATTTATTAGGAACAAATATAAAATGAAAGAGCATGAACTGTTTTATTGTACAACAAATGTTATATTACATTAATATTGGAGTTCAATGAGACAATTGGCTTTTTCAACAGATGACGTCATTACGAGCAGCAATTTGTCCTCTCTCTCCCTTTCTCTCGCTCTCTCTCTCTCTCTCTCTCTCTCTCTCTCTCTCTCTCTCTCTCTCTTTTGTTACGCCAGTTTATAGGTATCGTAATATTTTATCTGAATTGCCTTTCTGTCTCATTATTTAACTAATAGTTTTGAAAGATGTTGCTGAATGGTCTAATTGCATTTAGTCATCATGATAATCATCAACATTTGCTGATGACTAGTTCATTTCTAGGACTGGCTCAGGTAGACAAGAAACGGTTAAAAGCAAACATGAGACTCTTCAGGCAGTTTCTAAATGATGCAATAAATCTAACCGCAAGGTCAATCCCAACTAAAGCCTGTATGCTGTGGTGCTCTTCTAGTAACTCAATATTGAAAGCAGATCATCCAGAAATTAGTCTCTATGGGCACGCATTTGAAAGGCAGGACAGACTTAATACCTTGGAGTAACATCAATCACGGGCTATCGTATTAGTACCATGTTGATTTACCATTAAGAAGAGCAAGCGACGTCTGGCAGCCATAAAAACAATGAATGCAGTGCACCTGGAGCAGAGACTAGTTTTTTTTCTGTATCATCAGCTGGTTATTTCGGTAAAAGAGGATGACCTTATGGAATCTTGAAAATAGCGAGCGACGTCAAGGTAGCACAGGCCAAGGCTACTATTGGGCAGGTGGCTACTGCTGAATATATATATATATATATATATATATATATATATATACACATATATATATATATATATATATATATATATATATATATATATATATATATATATATATATATATATATATACACACATATATATATACATATATATATATATATATATATATATATATATATATATATATATATATATATATATATATATATATATATTATATATATATATATATATATATATATATATATATATATATATATATATATATATATATATATATATATATATATATATATATATATAATATATATATATATATATATATATATATATATTATATATATATATATATATATATATATATATATATATATTATATATAATATATATATATATATATATATATATATATATATATATATATATATATATATATATATACTATATATATATATATATATATATATATATATATATATATATATATATATATATACAAGGGGGAAGAGTTGAGAACTTCACGTGAAAACTGGACAAACTGCCAGCAATTAATTATCAACCTTGGCAAAAAGTGCAGAACTTGGGGCAATTGGACAGTAGAGTTGGAAATCAGCTGATACATGATCATTCCGGGGATGAGGACGCCATTGTGTACACTGATACACCGCGGTGAAAAGTCAAGATAGGGCACAGTGGTTGCTGAAATGAGCGAAGATTGCGTGACAACAACCTTCGGCGTGAGAATGGAGATGGAGGCAGCTACTGCAGCCTTGAAATTGCTGTCTGAAACTAAATCAACTTGGGCTGTTTTTTAATCAGTTTCTTAACCAATGCTTCGGAAAGTTCAAAATTAGTGATTACGTAATGAATGGAAAATATTTATAGAAGCCTCAAGTCTTCATAAACTGGCGTAGACCTAGTGTCCTGTCCATGCGGAGGTTCGCAGCAAGAAGAGAGACTGTCTTCTAGAGCTTCCATAATGGGTACCTTGGATAAGGATAACGGCGTGATATTAAAGGCAATTGTTGATCGTGTTTTAGAGAATGACACTGCATATAATGAATCAACCAGGCTAAGACTGTTGGAATTTGACATCAGACGTAAGACTAGTAGGATCAGACGCATTAGAGGATGCATCAGTTGTGTACGCAACCAGAGCGTTACAGGAACAATCAACATTCATACACTTTGACATTTGCTGAGGAAGACTGGGCGCCAATAGGTTTGCCCGGAGTACAGTGATGTCGATTCTGATCAACAATAACAATCTGTATCTTGTCTCTGTTTCTAACTTTCAGACCTATTAGCTGGAACCTGTCATTAAATATTTTCATATTGATTTGCATATGATTTCGGTTGAGGGAGAGAAGGGCACGTGATGTCGCATCGTTAAGATGTATATTTGAAGTCCACTCAATTCTATTCCGTTCTCTTATATTGATATTTTCATATCCGTACTCCATTCTTTAGACAGAAAGAAGGTGATAAGAGGCATCCCTGTCGTACTCCAGTTCTTGCCTTAAATAGTACTTTTTGTTGTCCTTGAAGAATAAGTGTGCGTGTCATCCATTCATATGTATATGATACAAGTGAAAAAAAAATAATATACTAATTATTTCCATGTCAAAGAATGACAAAAAAAATGTGTACTGGAATTGGAAACAATAGTGTAATCGTAAAACACAAACTGGAATATACTGACAGGGCACATATGCGTAAAGGAATAAAAATGTATATATTTTTTCTTTAAATGTTGAACTCTACTGTCTACTATAAGACGCGTCAAGTAATAAAATATCGTTTATTTAATTTTTGTTTCCCCTTGCATCTGTTTTGACAGAGGAAGCTCTTAACGACCAGTACATCGAATATTGTATTATTGTTTATCTTTAACGTTTATGAGTATACGTTACCATGTGAATTACATTATTTTTTAAGTTAGCTTAATAACGTCTTTATGCTCTAAAGCCTTGCAGTATTTGAGATTTTTTTTTGTCCCAACGGCTGATCTATTATGACAGTTGCAGAAAAGCTGTTGGAAAGCGTCTCTGTATTTTCTGCTCATATGATAGTAGACAAAAATGTTCACAGATGAATTAATAGATTCCAGAACTCCAGTTAGTCCAGTCGCAATGATCATCACAGATCTATATTTTCCATCAATAGATATATCATGAACGGTGGCCATACAAATATACAAGATACCGAGAGGTACGTAACAAGCGATGAAAAGTGTAGAAATAATTACAACCATTTTTGCCACCTTTTGATTACGGTTAGAAATATTGTCGACCTGTGCTGAAGTTGTCGCCTTCTTTCGCCATTTAGTTTTGCTGTGTAACTTGAGGACCAGTGTGGCTGTACATGTAACAATAACCACAAAGGAGCTGAATGGAACAAACACGTTGTTGATTCCAAAGGAAATGGTCTCTACGTTCTTCTTATCTGACGTGTACACAAAGCCAAGAATGGTTTTGTTTCTTGTTGGAGAGTACTGCTTGCCCAGTTGATTTACGACATATAAAGGTGCAACACTGGACAAGAGGATGACGAAAATGCAGACGATGACGATGAAAGCTCTCTTTGGGGTAATGATCCTTTTTACCTGATGAAGAAAGTTATAGCAGTGTTCGATGCATCATTTGAGTTTTAATGCATGCAATATGGATTTAACGGTACATACCTTGTAATAAACACACATTATTTTAAATGTACATAATAACCACACATTATTTTTTAATGTACATAATGAACACACATTATCTTAATCACTTGTTCATTTCATACCATTGTCAAAAAAGAAAAAAAGTATGAGTGGTTATCAACGTAGCAAATTTGATTAGAACGTGTAGTAACAACTTTCAACTTGCTGATGCTGATTTGACGATACGAAGAGAACGATTATATTTTCATAGTTTTTCTAGAAAAGAAAATATCACGTTTAACATAGATTGCTACACAGAACTTAGATCGGTGATTCTCGTGGAATCGATACTTTGATAATGACAATAACAGTAGTGGTGGAACTTTCAGGACTGATTAGAATAGGGATTCCCAAACAGTTAGTAGCAGCACGTGGAGGCATGACTAAATAGACAGCATGAGACTTGATATAAACGACGATTTAGAATTTACTCCACCTCTAAGAAGACGACCAAGACGCCAAAATATTGTCTTGATGCAATTGTGTTTACTATCGAAAAGAAATTGTGTTCTGAAATCTTCAGCATTAAAGATCAGAAAACGCAACGTCAGTTATTGATATATTTCAAGAATATCTTCTGTGAATTAAAAGCTATGTTGTCTTGTGATATCGTGAACATATGTGGTGTTGGTAATGGCTTATGAGCTAATTTGAACAACAGCGGGACTAGTCAGAGGACTTGGTGACAGAGGTTACACTCGCCTGAACAGATTAGTGGGAATTACCATCTAAGGCGCATAGCCTTACATTCCTCTGAGAATAGAAACTCTGACACAAGTTAAACTAGATTGAATATTTAAAACAATTGAATAGTTTGAAAAGAACACGTAAACAGTCAACCTAAACAGCAGGTGCTGTCATGCGAACTGCACATAAAAAACTTCTTCTTCTTCCTTGTTCGTCCTGAAAAGGACGTTGGTTGCGTTGTGTCCGTTTACAGGAGAGCTGCGATATTTTTAGCCTTTCGGCCGACACATCCGACTTTTGCACGGCATTTTTTGGGACCGGGTTTGCCTTCCCACTTCGATCCCTATTCTCTCACCCAGAATGCAGTGATGCCGCCTGTTTCCAGGACCACCACTTGGAGGTGGAGTAGGGTCTTGGTCAGCTCTGGTTCGCTGACACTGACCCAAGCAGTCAAGCTATGAGTCGCTGACTGCATTCATCTCTCTTGTTGCGTCTGACATAAAAACTGACAGTAAAGTCAACCTGTGCTGTCACTTGATCTGTTCAGTCTGCACCTTGAAAATATAATGAGATCCATAACGTACACATTAAAAGTTTCAGTTGGTAGAATATAAAAATCAAAACACTTGAGATGCGCTGATGATACAGTCTTAATGGCAAAAAAAAAAAAAAAATGAAAAGTTGTTGCAGGGAATGAATAACACAACAGTGACAGAAAATGAAAACGAAAGCGTTTATTTTATGACAAAAGGACAGAAGTAATTTCATTTCCAACAAAATTACTTCTTCAGGGTGTATGTCACGGAATTTTTGCCAAATTTCAGAGTATCAACTTGTGACGAAATAACCTCGAACGTCACATTTACTTGTGCCATCCAATAATTTATCCTGTGCTTTTCACTTTAGTTTTTCCCACGGCTTACAGTGTTTGGTATTTTTGATTAATTGTTTACACTCCTTTCCCTCCAGTATTGTTATGTGGGGATTTCAGCGACCATCTTTTGCTGATTAGGGTAATCAATAACCTGTCGTTTGAACCGATATTGACACCTGGGATCGGTAGAGAGAAGTAGTTACTTACTTACTTAGTCGTTCCCCTTCTACAGTGAGATGTAGAGGTTTGGAAGATAGAGCGCCAGACTATCCTATCGGCTGTCTTCCTCCTGGCCTGGTTCCATTCTAGTCCTCGGTCCTTCAAAGATTGTCTAATGTTGTCCTCCCAGCGGACTCTGGGTCGTCCTGGGCGTCTGGATCCCTGGCTCTTTGTTTCCTATGCTTGTCGTGGTAGCCGATCTTCTTTCATTCTGCAGACATGGCCAAACCATATTAGTTAGTACTGTTTTACTTGGGTCTGCAAGGGGTGGGATTTTACGCCTTGCGTCTGGTTGCCGACCATGTCTCTTCTTGTTACTTCAACCACCTTCCCCAGACACCTCATTTCTGAGGTTTGGATCTGGCTTTTGTGGGTTGTAGTCATTGCCCTTATTCGCATCCATATATCAAGACTGGGACATAGGTGGAGCGGTATACAGCCATCTTCGTTTTCTAACCAACCTCTCTCTTGCTAAGGAATCTTCGATTTATGGCCTGAAAAAGTCTCCCAGCTGCTGCTTTTCGAGTGGCCAACTCTTCTTAGAGAGACGTGCGGTTTACTAATGTGTAACACATTTTTTTGAGGCCGATTAAAAATTAAAAAACCTTGGGATGACCGCAGTTGATTATCTTATCTTCTGGTAATAGCGCTGTCTGACCAGGCAGTCAATGTTGACTAGACCGGGTAAATGAAATAATCGTTTCCGGACAAGAATTTCGGAAGAATAATTATCCATCCTGACAGAGATTACCTGTGATAAATGTTTAAGTCGTAAGTGTACATATGATCGATAATCGACGGAAGCTAGCATACCACATATGGGGACTATAAACAACACATTTATATGTGCGTTTGTTATGTAGGAATGTTTTCATGGGAGAAATGGAAATATACGCTCTTGGATGCTATTGGCTTGGGCTTTGAAATGTAAAAATACAACCTTTCTGATTGGAGCCTTGTCATATAATAGCAATCTGGATATGGGCCTAATGTTGCCTTATAATTTAACGCCTTGTGAGTTTACTGCACTGTGAAATTCAACTTGTCAAGAAGACAGCAAGATAAGCCAGACTAAATAATTTGATCAGATTCCACTTTAAGGGACCGGGCAACGTGTTTGAGCTCTTTTGGACATGTATCCCAGAAAACAAAATTATAATGTCATTAATATAGAAAGCCCGGAGACCTAGGAAGCTGAACACTAAAGCAAAGTGAGAGTTCATTGTAAAGTAACACCCCAGACCACAAGTAAGAAGTATTTTAAACAAAGTACCTTAAACAAGGTGCCGAACGAACTCTTGTCTTTAAGAACATTTTTCTCTAACTCTGTATCTTGATCATCACTAGCGATGAAATTTTACCGAATATTAATTCACCCGACCATTATTTACTTTACAGTGTGAACTGTAATGGATTATTAAATTTGTTAGCTTTATATTTGCACTTTATATTTGATTTAATCATTTTGAGTGAACTGCACTCGTATGTCTCAGTCATTTCAAATACCTATATCAGAGCTATGTAAGTAATATTTAAGTGATTTAAATCGATTGGGGGAGGGAGAGCTCACCAAAATGTTTACTCCTATAAGAAGGTCAGGGAAGATAGAAAAGCATGGATCCAATCAGCCGTAGTACTTGATTTCTTAAATTCATTTGAGACTCCCTAGAATTAAACCACCATTCTTCAATTCACATCTCTGCCATAAGCAATCTTAAGCTGAAGGAAGACCTTTGAAGACCCTCAGAAGTGTCACGGTATTTATTCCCCTTGCTCTGCAGTGATGGTCCAACAATGGCCAAACATAGATTATCTAATGAGGATCTTCAAAGGTATCTACCTTTGCTCAAAATTACTCTTGGCAGAGTTGTGAACAGAAGTATGATGATACCTCTATCTTGAGGGAGTCCTCATCAGATATTTCAGAAATTATGAAAGTGCTCAATTGGTCTGAGCTATTGTTAACTTTTTATCTGCCCGACACCTTTTATGAAGAATTATTATGTTTTTCAGCTCGTTAAAGCAGCCAACATATTAAATTCAGTGAAATATTAATGTAATAACTCTGTTTAAGTGTATTTGAAAATGAATACGACATACGTGTAAGTACACTCAAAACCAGCTATAAATTTGTATATATATACTTATAACAAATTTAATATTCAATTATATTTACCAGTGTAAAAATGAATAATTTTTAAAAACCCATTTCAGGTGATGTTATGGATAGTTAAGGCAGATTTCTTAGAGTTCACTTGGCAGCTTTGAATGTGTACCTAGCTGTGAGTAAGATGTTTGTTCTTTGCAGGTTATGGACTGGTTCACTCTCGTCACTGGTCAAGTATGGTGGCCGCAACACATCCCTTGCAGTATCGTTGTGTAATTAAGAAGATGGTCTAGCGTCTGTTAAGACCCGTCTGATGTTAGTGTCCAGCTTTGATTAAAGGCTACTAATACCACTCACTTGATTCACAGACTAGTACTACCAATTGGTACTACCGACTAGTATCATGACATAAAAGAGAAACAAATACCCTCCTGAGTATTGGATTTCCTGATAGGAATGTCAGGAGTCCCCCTTTTCATTTCACCATCCCGTCTGCCTCAGAACTTTACCTTCTCTGAGCATCAATGGTAATCCCAGTGAGCAGAAAACACAGATTGCATTTATGTAAAACATGTTTATATATATACAAATTCAATGGTTGAAAAGGTTAATATAATAATTATGTACATTATTTCTGTCAAAATCCACTCCTTGCTCCATATGAAACTTGGGACTACATCTGCATGTGTTTCTCTACGAGAAACCCGCATGGAGCAATCACCTGCTGTTTCAGTGTTGGTTCTTGAAATCATCATTCTTTATGCTGAGGCTGCCAGCCTTGTATGAACTGAGATATACATTAGCAATTTTCACATGTTATTATTGCAAAACGTGGAATTATAAAATGTACAACTCACCCCAAATATCTTTGGGCCTAGCAGAGTTCTGGCTTAGAGTAATAGTTTCGGCACCTTGGTTCGGATGCCTCTTACACGTTGTCTCGGGTCTTACTTTGCAATAGAATCCCAGTATGACTTAGTATTCAGGTTCCTAGGATTTTGGGCTTTCCGTATTTAGAACGGTAGAGTTTTCTTGCGGTGTAAGTCCACAATATGCTCAAACACATTGTCTGGTTCTTTGAAGTATAATCCTGATTCTATTCCTTATTCTGGTTTGTCTGCCTATCTTCTTGACGAGTTGAATTATCAGTTTCTAAGAATGTGCTAGATTATAAGCAACATTCTGCCCATGCATTCACGTTGCTACAATATGACAAGGCTCCAATTACAAATGTTGTATTTTACCATCTCAAATGCCAAGCCATAAAGCTTCTGAAAGATGGAAAAGCAGCTGGTCCAAATTGCATTCCAGCAGAGGCCATCAAAACAGATATTGATACCTGTACAGAGATATTATACAACCTACTTGGCAAAGTATGGGAGAGAGAAGAAATACCAGCAGGATGGAAGGAAGGTTATCTGGTCAAGTTGCATAAGAAGGGAAATTTACAAGAGTGCACACATTACGTATAGAGGAATAATGTTACTATCAGTGCCAGGAAAAGTATTAAACAGAATCATCCTTGAGAGATTAAAAGATTCCACAGAAAAGCAACTGAGAGATGAACAAGCAGGTTTTCGACAAAACAGATCCTGTACAGACCAGATAGCCACATCCCTGGACTATGAAATGGCATTTGACAATGTAGACAGAGAATCGCTTTGGAAATTGATTAGGCATTATATAGTTCCCCTGAAGATCATTAACTTAATAAAGAAGACCTATGAAGACATGACATGCAGAGTTCTTTATGAAGGATAACTTACAGAAACGTTTATGATTAGAACGGGAGTGAGACAGGGATGCCTCCTGTCTCCATTTCTGTTTTTACTCTCAATAGGTTGGGTATGAAAACATCGACATCACACAACAGAAATGGAATCCAGTAGAATCTGACTAAACAGCTTGATGATCTGGATTTTGCGAATGACTTGTTTCTTAAACATAATCAGATGCAAGAGAAAATGAAAATTCTCGATGAGATGTCACAATAAGTGGGCCTGAAAATACACAGGGAAAAGACAAAGATTATGAGAATAAATGCATGAAATGATAACAAGGTTGAACACCACTAAAAGATGTAGAATTGTACACATATCTTGGAAGTAATGTCGTAAAATACCATCTGTATGTACAACTCGCTCACATACGTATCGCCAATTTTCCCCAAATTGGAAGATTTTACTCCTATGAAAATAACCTAAGAATAAAAGAGTGAAGTTATGGAGATCGTTGTCGCCGACGCCGCAAGTCAGGGCTAAAATTTTATGCCTCGATCTTGAGACTAACGCTAATTTCCATAGAATTGTACTCCAAATGCTATTAAATAAAACAGCCCGTGTGTTAATGACTAACATCTTCCACTATGCCAGTATGGAAAACCAAATGTATGCTGTAGAAATGATGGTTAATTATCTCGCTGGCAAAGCCAATAGATTTTATTACCGCGTGCTTGAAACTAACGTCACAGTTCAAGTCTAGCCTTCAAAGCCAGAGAGTACGAATAAAAACGTGTAAAAGAATACACGAAGGCATAAAAGTGAGAGAACAATGTCGTAGCATGGCAGAAACGCGAATTTACAAGTTGCAGACCCCCTTTTTCTCGACACGCGTTCTTAGCATATATTCACACTATTGGACTTGTCAGCCGATATAAATACACACACAAGTCGCATTTCTAGCTAGAAGTAGGGCTAAAGTAGTGATTCTACAAACGTGTTGTTAAAAATTTAGTAACGTATTACAAGCGATACTTCGGTCTGCACGAGAGCGATAGTTAAAAATAAAAGGAAAAAATAAATTACGATCAACGTGAGATTTTTTAAATATGCAGTACTGAATGGGGGGGAAAGGGGGGAATGAGAAGGAGTATCGGACTAGTAGTGTCATAAGTTCGTGTTTACATATTTGAATAGGAGAGATAGGAAATATTTTTTTGAAGCATTGTAGAAATAAAACGATACTAGGCATTAGAAATAAATACAAGAATAAAATAATGTAATGACTGTGCGATAGATAACAACAGGATCAATAAGTATGTATCAGAATTTAAAACTATTCAGAAATAAAGAATTTGGACAGAAGACAGATAGACGAATGGACTTAAAAATCTTTCTCAGTTTGCTTGTAGATGGAGGTAGAGGGGAAGGAGTCCAAATTTTGAATATTTGAGGTCAGTTTTCAAAAAAGAAGAACGCTAGAAGCCAAACGGTCCCTGATTGGCTGTAGTGTAATATACTAACGGTAGCATAAAACCAATTAGTAGTTAGTATTAGGTGCCACTTGTTATAAAGATTTTGATCACTAAAGTTGTGTTAAAGACAAGAAGGAGTACTTATTTGTTTGCTATTTCTGCACTAGCAGTGATTTGGATTATGCCATATATCGCAATATTCAACTGTTTAGTGTGTAGATTTCTTTGATGCGGTAAGAATGAAAACATTTATATTGTCATTTTTATCATTATTATGTTTGCATTATTGAATCTGTATGAACCTTATGGGGGAAAACGTTTATCTAGACAGAAGTCAACATTAAACTCTGTGTTGTTTCACAGCATTGTTAGGAAATGTATTAACCTGTTGTATAAAAGCCAGAAGGCTTTCTGCCATATTGGGAGAAAAGAAAATTAAATATTAATGAAAAAAATGTTGTATTATGACATAAGACCAGGAAGATCACTGGCCGTCTTCTTCAGCAAGTCACCGTGATAGTACATGACTTGATATTATTAATGTAAATTGTTTACTTTGTCAAGGAAGGTGTCAAACGGTGGTTTGAAAGTTATTTATCCATGAAGGGGGTACCAACCAAATTGAGAACGTTAACTAATTGTTTAGCTACCATACTGATGTCTGATGATATTGCAAATGTTAGAGTAGGGAAAAAGAGAGACTATTAGATGCTGAGTTGGACAAATTTATATTGTTCCAGGGTTTCTTCTACGATTCAAAGTGAGCCCAGGTGATCTAATACCTGACCATAAGTTCTGCCGTGAGGCCATATCTACTGAGTGCCTGCACATAAATATATTACAAGAAGCAGAAACGTGACTTTGCAGTGGAAGCGGGCATTGTATACTTCTGTCAGCCTGTTACCAGAAATCCCAGATAAGCAATCGTGTCTGGGCTATTTGATATCGCAAACAATCCAACTCTCAATTTCCCAAAAATTATTTTGTGTCAGACAGTGATGAATCCAAACGTTCGAATAACCTGTACCCTGTTCTAGGAGCAAGGAATACTTGACACTTTGCTAACTTGACTCATATAAATAATTGTGGGAAAACACAGACTTAATTATATTTGTGAATTAATTGCTGTAAATATTTGTATTATCATTTTGAGTTGATTATTCCTGTGTCTAAAAGAATAACAAAGATACAGGAAAATAAATTGGAAAAAATATTTAAATTTAAAACTTCACCAGTGACTTGTTTAATCATTGTTCATAAGTATTAGGTGTGGCTGTTGTCCTTATATTACAACACATTTTATTGCATATACCCTAGACATACGAGCTAGACAACATACACACATCTTTACAATTAAGTAGGGAAAATATGATCGGTTGATGTCTTAGGTGGTAGCAGACAGTTTCCCTGAAACATATAATTAATTAATTAACTTCAGGGGCTTGCACAGCTGACCTCACATCGGTAACAAATAATATCATATTCTTTAATACCATCTTAATCCACCACAGCTGAGGAGAAGAGAATTATGTTAGAAGATGCTAGGGAGCTTAAGAAATTAGAGGATGATAGGGAGACTGAGATCAAGGGGCTGCAGTTGGAGGAAAAGAAACTTGAGGCTGAAGCTAAGAGGTTGGAGGCTGAAAAGGAGGAGAAAAGATTACAGATGCAGGCTGAAAGAGAGAAAGAAGAAAAGAGACTTGAGGCTGCAAAGGAGGAGAAGAGATTACAGCTTGAGGCTGAGGCCAGGAAAGAAGAGAGATTGGAGGCTGAGGAGGAGAAAGAAGCTAAGAGGATGGAGGCTGAGAAAGAAGAGAAACGGTTACAAAGGGAACATGAGTTGCGACTAAGGGAGTTGGAGTTACAAGGCCATGCTTCTGAAAATGGAAGTAGCTTATCCACCTCCGACTCTGCTGCAAGCCAAGCAGCCTCCTCATCAGCCATGGGGTTTCATTTGGACCATTTTGTAGAAAAAGAGGATGATATTGAATCATTCCTCTCTAGATTTGAGGAACTAGCTACCATGTATGGGCTAGAAAAAGAAAGATGGAGTATAAAGGTATCTCAGGGGCTTAGGGGAACCTCTTATGAGGTATTCGCCAAACTGAGCAAAGATGATCAAGATGACTACGACATTCTTAAGCAAGCTCTGCTAGTTAGATATGAGAAGAATTGTGAATTTTACAGAAAGAAATTTAGGAATGCTATACTGTTGACTGGAGAGACTTACCACCAGTTCTCTGCACGTCTGGAGACTTACCTGGAGAAATGGACTGCTCTGGGGAAAACCCAAGATTTAAAGGAAATGATTATGACTGAGCAGTTGAGAGAGTCAATGGCTCCAGACCTGAGAAAATTTCTCACGGAACAGGGTGCTGAGAGGCTGGAGAGAGATCTTAAATGTGGCTAAAAGATATCAGGCAGCCCAGTCTGAGATGGCAGGCATAAAGAAGAAGCCTATAGACCATAATACAGCCCCCCAAAATCCAATCCAATTTGATACACGCCCAAAAGAAAGGAGGACATCTGTAGCATATTTCTGGCCACGCGTAGCTGAAGACATTGAAAAATTTGTTGAGGCCTGCGAACAGTGCAGCAAGAAAAATTCCACAGGTTGGAAAACTAATAATCAGATGCCCGCCAAGCATTCTGAAACACATGGGCCAAAATTTAAACATAATAATAATAAAAAGGTAGATAACATGGATAGGAAAACAGCTTTCCAAAACCAGTCTTCCCCTAAAATATTTACATTAGCATCTCTGCGTATGGCACAAGGAAAACACATAAATAAAGACCAGGAATCCCAGGCTCAGTTTGAAGCCGCTTTTCGTGAACTGGCCAACATTAACATTGAAGATAATCCGCCAGATTTGAATTCAAAACAAAATGTTAACAAAAGGACATTGAGTAATGGGCGGTTGCGCACTTGGGAAAATGTTCAGCGCGCTTCACAATATGGCTATTAATTTAGCATGAAAAGGGCACTGGTGACATTGGTAGTCACCCGACCCTACACCGTCCAAGAGGAAGTATTGTACGGACCCTGGATGAAGATTCCCACATATTATAACAATGCTAAAAAGGGGTGAATTGATTTCTGGTGCACAAAAATTCATTTCCCCATATATTATATTATTTCACCAATATTGTCGTTAGGTGGAGAATATAGTTGGTGAATTTGGCCTCCATTTGAGTGGCGCATTATAGAATCATATATAAAAAATAGTAAAGGGTGTTTCCACCTTCAGTCAAGCCGGCGTGCAGACAAAGTGTTGGCTGTGAACATTTCGGAGGAACATAATGAATCCCTGAGTTGCCTCTTTGATTGAGGATATTCCGAAAGTTTTATACAGGCTGATAATGAGATTACTGGAACCCTTACATAACTCTGCAATCACCATTTTATAGGTTAACCCCTCATAATTATTGCAAACTTGAGGGACATCTATTATCTCTGGATATGTCATAGGACAGACTCCGTGAGGAGGAATGGTGAAATTTGATTTATATCAGCATAGGACAGACAGTAATATCTGCAGCTGAAATAGATTCTTGAATTGCAGAGATCTGAGGCAGCTTTCTTGAGTTGTGCTTACTTTATATGACCCAACTGCAATAAATCCATGATCACTTTAAGGCAGAGTAAAGCAGAGTTGATCGTGGTTGTCATACAGATATTGAAAGTTGCATTACCATTGCAAGCTTTTCTAACGGGGGAAATTATGTCGTAAAATACCATCTGTATGTACAACACGCTCACATATGTATCGCCAATTTTCCCCAAATTGTAAGATTTTACTCCTAAGAAAATAACCTAGGAATAAAAGAGCGAAGTTATGGAGATCGTTGTCGCCGACGCCGCAAGTCAGTGCTAAAATTTTATGCCTCGATCTTGAGACAAACGCTAATTTCCATTGAATTGTACTCCAAATGCTATTAAATAAAACAGCCCGTTTGTTAATGACTAACATCTTCTACTATGCCAGTAGGGAAAACCAAATGTATGCTGTAGAAATGCTGGTTAATTATCTCGCTGGCAAAGCCAATAGATTTTATTACCGCGTGCTTGAAACTAACGTCACAGTTCAAGTCTAGCCTTCAAAGCCAGAGAGTACGAATAAAAACGTGTAAAAGAATACACGAAGGCATAAAAGTGAGAGAACAATGTCGTAGCATGGCAGAAACGCGACGTCACAAGTTGCAGACCCCATTTTTCTCGACACGCGTTCTTAGCATATATTCACACTATTGGACTTGTCAGCCGATATAAACACCCACACAAGTCGCATTTCTAGCTAGAAGTAGGGCTAAAGTAGTGATTCTACAAACGTGTTGTTAAAAATTTAGTAACGTATTACAAGCGATACTTCGGTCTGCATGAGAGCAATAGTTAAAAATAAAAGGAAAAAAAAATTACGATCAACGTGAGATTTTTTGAATATGCAGTACTGAATGGGGAGGGGGTGGGGGGGGGGGGGGGAAATGAGAAGGAGTATCGGATTAGTAGTGTCACGAGTTCGTGTTTACATATTTGAATAGGAGAGATAGGAAATATTTTTTTTGAAGCATTGTAGAAATAAAACTATACTAGGCATTAGAAATAAATACAAGAATAAAATAATAAGGACGTAAGGGATTGTTAAAGAAGTAACATCAAGGAAGGTGTCAAACGGTGGTTTGAAAGTTATTTGTCCATGAAGGGGGTACCAACCAAATTGAGAACGTTAACTAATTGTTTAGTTACCATGCTGATGTCTGATGATATTGCAAATGTTAGAGTAGGGAAAGAGAGAGACTATTAGATGCTGAGTTGGACAAATTTATATTGTTCCAGGGTTTCTTCTACGATTCAAAGTGAGCCCAGGTGATCTAATACCTGATGATAAGTTCTGCCGTGAGGCCATATCTACTGAGTGCCTGCACATAAATATATTACAAGAAGCATGAACGTGACTTGGCAGTGGAAGCGGGCATTGTATACTTCAGTCAGCCTGTTACCAGAAATCCCAGATAAGCAATCGTGTCTGGGGTATTTGATATCGCAAAAAATCAAACTCTCAATTTCCCAAAATATATTGTGTCTGACAGTGATGAATCCAAACGTTCGAATAACCTGTACCCTTTTCTAGGAGCAAGGAATACTTGACACTTTGCTAACTTGACTCATATAAATAGTTGTGGGAAAAGACAGACTCAATTATATTTGTGAATTAATTGCTGTAAATATTTGTATTATCATTTTGAGTTGATTATTCCTGTGTCTAAAAGAATAACAAAGATACAGGAAAATAAATTGGAAAAAATATTTAAATTTAAAACTTAACCAGTGACTTGTTTAATCATTGTTCATAAGTATTAGGAGTGGTTGTTGTCCTTATATTACAACATATTACATTGCATATACCCTAGACATACGAGCTAGACAACATACACACATCTTTACAATTAAGTAGGGAAAATATGATCGGTTGAGGTCGTAGGTGGTAGCAGACAGGTGCCCTGAAACATATAATTAATTAATTTACTTCAGGGGTTTGCACAGCTGACCTCACATCGGTAACAAATAATATCTAATTCTTTAATACCATCTTAATCCACCACACGTAGTTTTAACAAACTTGGAGAGACAGACAGTGATATCAAAATAAGAATACAAAAAAGCAAGAGGAGCTTTCGTTGCATTGGAATACATATGGAGAAAAAGAGAAATCAACTCAAATGTGAAGTCAGTCCTATTGTATGGCTCTGAGACATTGAGAACAACAAAAACAACAACCAAAAAGCTACAGACTTGTATAAACGGGTGCTTGCGTAGAATAGAAGGACTGAAATGGTATGACAAAGTCACAAATGTGGAATTGATGACAAGAACCAGAAAAGTGCCAGTCTAACAAGAGTTGAGAAGAAGACGCTAGCGATGGATAGGACACACATTGGGTAAACCTGTTGATAGTATAACAAGGCAGTCCTTGTTCTGGAATCCACAGGGAAAGAGAGGCAGAGGTAGACCAAAACACACATGGAGAAGAGAACTGGAAACAGAAATGAAAATGATGAGGAAAACATGGAAAGAACTTGAGCGAATTGCACAGGACAGGAAGACTTGGCATGTGTTTGTTGATGCCTATGCTCCTTGGGGAGCTAATGGGTACTGATTAATTGATCTCAAATGCCAAGCCTACAGGAACAAACTTGCGTATTTGGGTAGGGACTATCCCCACTACCCTCTCTTGGAAAATTCCCGCCCGACACATAAAATGTGATTTTTACAAGTCTTTTCTCAATAAGATACCCTCTCTTACGTAGATATCGATCATGTTTACAACCCATCACTTCATAGATCTGTCACAGACAACATCTTCCCAGATGGACATCGTAACTATTACCTACATTAAATATGCCCGTAAATTATTAGATCTTTACCTGCTACAAATCCCATGAGTTATCGTAAATGTGTGTGTTTAATCCGTCCTCAGATTGATATTGTCCGACACGTCCCTGTGCGCACAACAACTATAAAATAACAACCCGGCCAGGCAGAAAATATTATCAGTGATAAGGCAACTGTCTGTGGCAATCCCGGCGTTGTTTATGCATTAATCGGGCGTCCCTTTTCACTGTCTGGTCAGAAATGTGTTACTCATTCGTAAACAACATTTCACTCTACAGACCAGGTATCAATATAGGTTCAAACGAAAGTTATTAATTACAATAATCAGTAAAGGTGGTCGATGAAGCCCAGCCCAGACATGACTAGGATTGAAGGAAGAAATTATAACAAAAGAATCGAAAATACCAAATACTGTCAGAGGCGGGAAAAATAAAGTGAAGAGCAGAGAATTAATTACAGGATGGAAAAGGAAAATGTGACAATCGAGGTTATTTTGTCAGAGTGTATTATCAAATGGAACGGCAATAAAACACGACATTAGACTCAATTACCTAAGCACTTTAATGACGTAGGATGGAAGATGCATCTCAGAGGTGAAGAGTTGAATAACCCAGGCTAAAGCATAATCCTCATCATCCTTCAAATCCCCAAAGGAGTACAGGTCTTCAAAACCTTATGCAACTTTTATATGCCTTGTGGGAGCCGCGCTAGCGTAGTGGTTACAACATCGCTCTGGCGACCGGGTCATTCAGGATCAAACCCGGGCGACGGCATTTGAGGATTTTTCGTTGACCGGGATTTGGACTGGATTAACTCGAGACCTGGCAGAACATTTGAAGGAGTGTCGTCGACCAGGGTTTGGCGGCTCCTGAGCCGACCCAGCTCTAATGTCTTTCCTTTTTTCTTCTAAAAATCAATGTCAAGTTAGACATTAATAATAACCTGATCACGCCATTCATATCTGTCTCCAGTTGGCTGTTCCATTTATTCTTTGGTCACTTTCCTTTTCTCTCATCCTGGGAATTCCCAAACAAGGACCATCCATGTCCATTGTCATCATGACATCTCTTGTTCCACTGGCATGTGCCTGGTGCTTGTTACTGGTTCCACATTAGTGATCTTGTCATACCACTTTAATCTTTCAATTCTATGCAAGCACTCATTTATGAAAGTCTGTAGCTTTTTGGTTATTGTTTTTGTTGTCCACGTCTGGGAGCCATCCTATGGGACTGACTTGACATTTTATTTCACGATTGTTATTTTTGTGTTACCGAGGACATTACAAGATAATACAACTACATGTATACAACTACAGGCATGCCTCGCTTTATTGCGCTTCGCTTTATTTTGCTTCGCATATATTGCGCTTTTTTCAAATTATTCATGTTTAGTTATTTGAACGTGCCTTCTTCTTCCGATAGATTTTGGCTTCCCACCAGCAAAATGATTACGATTCGCTGAAGGCCCAAACTATGAAGATTAGCATTTTTTTTAGCAATAAATTATTTTAAATTTTACAGCACATTGTTTTTTTAGACCCAGCGCTATTGCGCACTTAGCAGACATAATGTAAACATGATTTTAGGCTGTTATATGCACCGGGAAGCAAAAAAATTGGTGTGGCCCTCTTTATTGCGATATTCGCTTTATTGCGGTGGTCTGGAACCGAACCCGCAATATCTCTGAGGTATTCTTGTAGTTATTTAACTCCAACACAAACCAATAATGAAAATAGTTACAAAATAAGTGGTTGGCTAACAAAGCTGCACAAACCTTTAATGGCGCTGTTATACAAAGGCATCTCTCCAGTGTGATCAAGGCTGTGATCCAACCTGTCACCCTAGTGAATGCTGCGTGTGGCGTGCCGCTTGTCAGATACTGGATTTTGGTTGAATCAAACGGTAAGTCTAAGGCGCTGAATGCTGGGGTAAAACCAATGTTTTTCCATTCAATGGTTATAAGACATCCCAGATCAGACATTGCCAAACCTGGTGATGGTATTTTGGTTTAAGCATTCAACATTTATTTTGACAGACATAGACGAACCTAGACTAGACATGATATCAGTTTCAACACTCGATGTAAGTGGACAAACCAGGGATGAATTTAAAACAAGTTTCATCCAATAATTTAAATTACTATTAGATACTGTCGCTTGTGCAGTCAATAAAACATTATCCATTGCGAAGAATTGAATTGCGTTAATCTGGGTTCCATAGGAACCACTCCGTCCGATGACATTCAACCCCTCCCCCCCCAAACCTCCACCCTGCTCGCCAAAGAGCATATGCCTTCAACAAACGTATGCCAAGTCTTCCTGTCTCGTGCCATCAACTCCAGATCTTTCCATGTCTTCCATGCTTTCCTCAAGACTGTCATGAGTTAATATATGGTTTGAGTTTGTGTGGGTTGTTATTATGGAGAACGAGATTCGGTTGAGCAGGACTGAGAGTGTAGCAAGATATTTTGGGGCAGATGAGAATTCGAATTTGTACGGAACAGTTGAGTGTTGCGACATTAATCATGAATTTTAAATGAAATGATTAATTTACAGTTTTTGTCGTGGAATATTCTAATCCACATATATAAATTATCAAGTAAATATAAAGCCTAATAAATACATATAATAAATAAAGGAAGAAGAATGGTAAAGAACGGTGCTGTCACAATGGCTGTACTCGAAATCCCCTTGTTTTCTACTGCGTATGCAAATTGTAACGTTTCACGTTGATATTAAAGGCCTTCTGCAACATACACGCGTTTCCCAAACACACAATAAAATGTGCTGCCTTTCTAAGAAAAACCTTGAAATATGCAAGTTGACCTAAATTTTAAATTCCATTCATGTCTTTTTCTACACTATGTTACCAAGATCAAAAGACAGATGGACTAAAGGATAGCGAGAAGGGAGAGGCAGAAAGCCGAACATTAAACACGCGTCGCGCGATACACAATTACTACTATCACGCGTGTAAGACTACATGCACTAACTTTTTTTCAGACGGACAGTGATAAAATACATTACCCATCCCAGAGTTAGGTTTATAAATCCTGAAAAACTCTTATTAGAAAAGATAACATTAGATGGGTTTACGGTTGAAAACATAACAGTACCCAGACAGCACATCTTCGAAACAGGAGGTAGAAAATACATATTTTGAACGCAGCCACGTAGCTCTTTTAAATTTGGATATTTGGGTTCCTTAGGGCTTGCTGACCAAGAATATGTAAAACGTTACGCAAATAGTCCAGGAATTAATAAATTATAACCAAAATAAAATAGTGGGGATGCCTGACAGCATGGAATCATTTCTGCTCATAAAATTTTTTTATAACGTGTTTGAAAAAAATCTTACGTTACAGAATTAGCCTACCATGTAAACTCCAAATTGATTGGAGCGCAACAAATGAAAGACTAACCACGATTGGTCGGGCTATAAATACTATCTTTCGTTGTTAGGGGAGACGTGAAAAGGTAACATTTTTTCAAACACTTGTCGAAACGTGGCCTCATTGGCTAGACTCGCTGATATACTCACTTAGGAGCGTTAGTTCGAGACCACTAGTGCAAATAATCTTGATAAAGCAACAGTGCGTTGAAGCCAGCTCATATTTGTGTTAAATAAAAGCCTGGAACATAAGCAGATGGGAATTTGTGCCAGTAATTGTGCCAGAATTCATTGCTAATCAACGTATCTGTGTTTATTTCCATGAAATTGTGGTAAGCTTGAACCATTCAGTATCTTTTAATGAAAATTGAATGTAAATTGTTAATTTATGCCTGTATATATATATGTGTAGTTCAGTGGCAAACAGGAGATAAAGCCTATAATGCTCCAGCCTGAACAGAGGGTGTCGGAGGGAAGTAAAACGGCATGGAATGGCCAAATAGTACACTGACACCTGGATGATTGACTAGAAAGAAATAATGCTGGAAGTGCAGAGGCGTGGTAACCATTAAGGAGGTAAATACTGGTATAAAGTATTTCAGATGAAGCTGACAGTTGGCCTAACGCTCTGAACTCAATGTTTGTGTTGTATTGTGCTCAGTGTAGAACTAGAGTATCAATTAGTTATGAAGTAGAAGGTACATCCTTCTTGTTTTCAGGGACCGTGGTCTTGATGGTACTGAGCAGCACCTGGTCAGAGCTTTGCTGAATCCAGAGTCGGACAGCATACTCCTTGGTCCATTTAGCTATCAGTGAGGTGTCTCCAGAGCCCAGAGGAGAATTCGAGCAGAGGAGTCCTTCCCTGCCGCCATCACGCAAGATAAGCTGATTTGGCCAGCTGAGCTCAACATTATGTCCCCTCATCTTGAAATGACTTTGTAAAAATAACATTCAGAGGGGAATTTAATTGTCTTAATATCAGGAACTGAGAACATCTCCAATACTAGTCCCAAAAGACAAACTATTGAAGTCATGATGACAAATACCAACAGAGCTTGAACAAAACAAAACCAGTATTACCTCATATTACCACTACACAACTGACACACATAGGATATTTTTAATAATATATGTCACTACAATATTCACATTGATAAAGTCTGTACATATACTTGTAATTAAAATTGATTGTGATTCCTGGTTCCTTTGTATTTGAATCAGGACACATATACCTTTATGATAACAATGAATACATATTGTTATTTGAAAAGTTATCAGTGACTCCTTAAGATATTCTCATAGAGTGTTATATGTATGTGAGTGTCACAGTGTTGTCAAGAGTAGTGGATTAAATTAAATTGTTTATCTGTCTGTTGTTGTGACTTACACTTCATCATACACATACCCTAGACACATAACGTAGCCATCACACTATTCCAGAATAATTCTGACTGAGATATATAGATATGTGGTAGCAAGTAAGGTTATCTATAATACACTACTCTTAATAGATATAGATACCTTCACAGCTGATCTCAGTCAGTACACTAAGTCCCCTATAAATATTTATAACATCCCACTTCACCACATATATTGGGGTCTCGCTCTTGGGATTTTGAATCTTTCCCTATTAAAAATATTGGGGGTAATTCACTTCAGGGAATATAAGAATTAAAAGGTATCCTTGGGTGGAATTAAATAAGGTTGAGCTCACGGTGCCTGTGTTGTCCATTAGATATATTTAGAGATTAAATTGTTGGTTAGACATTGTAGAAATTTACCTGATAGACAATGGCGGACCTGGCCAAGTTTCGATCTGCTGCTGTACAGACTGCAAAAGAGTTAGGATTAGATGGGCAAGTTATGGTTGCCTATGTCACTACGGAATGTGACAAATTTATTGAACGCGAAGAAAGAAGATTAGAAAAAGAGGCCGAAAGAAAGTTAGAGGCTGAGACTAAGAGGTTGCAGATTGAGGCTGAGACTAAGAAATTGGAAGCAGAAAGAGAAGACAAAAGATTAGCTGCAGAAAGAGAAGAGAAGAGATTAGCTGCAGAGAGGGAAGCAGAAAAGGAGGAGAAAAGATTACAAAGGGAACATGAATTACGACTAAGGGAGTTTGAGTTTCAAGGCCATGCTCCTGAAAATGGTGCCAGTCCCTTTGCCTCTGATGCTACGGTTACTCAGGGAGCCTCAACCTCAGCTATGAACTTTCATTTAGATCATTTTGTTGAGAAAGACGATGATATTGAGAGCTATATAAATAGATATGAACTATTAGCTACCACATATGGGTTAGAGAGAGAAAGGTGGAGCTTAAAGTTATCTCAGGGACTTCGTGGGGCAGCTTATGAAGTTTTTGCAAAAATGAGCAGAGGTGATCAGGAAAATTATGATATGCTAAAGCAGGCTCTTTTGTTAAGATATGAAAAGAATGCTGAATTTTATAGGAAAAAAATTTAGGAATGCTAAACTACTGTCAGGTGAAACCTATCACCAGTTCTCTGCACGAATAGAGACATACTTGGAGAAATGGACTTCTCTGGGGAAAACCCAAGATCTTAAGGAAATGGTCCTTATAGAGCAATTAAGAGAGTCCATGGCTCCAGACCTGAGAAAGTTTCTCATGGAACAAGGTGCAGAGAGGCTGGGTGAGTTGCTAAATGTTGCTGAAAGGTATCAAGCAGCTCAAGCAGAGGTAACAGGTAATAAAAAGAAACAAGTGGATAACTTTAGGGCACCACAGAACTTTAATCAATTTGATCCTAGGGATCAAAATAAAGGTAAGCACCAATTTGATAGGCCACGGTATGACAATAAAAATAAATTCCCACAATTCGATGAAAGGAAATATAATGAAAGAAAATCTTTCAACCAAGGAAAAAGGTGGTGTAAGAATTGTCAGATGGACAATCATGACACTGACCGTTGCAGAAGGAAACCTGTGTATATGGCAACCCTTCAGGTCAGGTCGACCTCAAGACAGGAGGAGGATATTATGTTGGATACCACTCCAGAAGAGATGAGGAAGGCACAGGCTGGGGATAAAACACTCAAGCCTTGTTTCAGAAAATTGTCAACTTGTCATACAACTCCAGGCAAGGGAGATTTTTACATGAAAAACAAGTTGATGTATAGGAAGACTGGAGCTAGATCCAAAGGTCAGGGACAACTGGTACTTCCTAAAAGATATAGGGCAGACTTAATAAGGAGCCTACATGTGAAACCAGATGGGGACCATGAGAAAATAGGTACCATCATTCAAAAGGTGGCTCACAATTATTATTGGCCCAAAGCAAGATGGGACATTGAGAATTTTGTAGAAAGGTGTAGCATAGCACATGAGGGAACACCCACAAGTGGGAACATGGATCAGGACCTGGACACGCCCCGGGGCAAAATTAGGCCTGATAATAAAAAGAAATATAGATTTGATAAAGTGGACCAAATGGAATGGGAAGCCCCTTTTCACGGACAAGCTTCACTTAACTGTTTTACAATGGCCACTATGCGGAGAGTGCAAAAAGATGTCTTACCCCAGGATAAGCCGACAATCCCTCAATCGGACTTAAACAAACTGGAGGAAGAGGATGTAGAGAGGAAATCTCTCATCAAGAATTTTAAGTGGGGAGACAGCCCCAAAAGAAAAATTGGTAGCGGTCGTTTTGTGAATGATAATTCTGGGAGGAAAAATCATCACTATAAAGCTTCGAGTGGAAGAGACCATACCGGTGCATGGACAAATAGGTCCACACAATTAAAGGTCCATATGTAGCTATGTTAAGAACGTGGACTGATGAAAAGGCAGAGGAAAACATTACATCTTCATACCAATATGTGAATGAGCTGACCACTCGGTTAAAAACTGGCTGGAAACTTGCCAATGAAAATTTGAAACAAGCCAGGAAGAAACATGCTGCCTATTATAACAGGAAGGCGAAAGACAGAAATTTGGCTGTGGGAGAGAAAGTACTGCTTCTTTTGCCTGGGAGTCAGAATAAGTTACAAATTGGATGGCAGGGTCCATATACAGTTCTAGAGAAGGTGTCTAGAACAAATTATAAGATAGATAAGAAGGGGAAAGAAAAAATCTATCATGTGAATCTCCTGAAGAAATATTTGGAAAGAGAACATCAGGAAGAGACACACTTGTTGACCTTGTCCATCGCCATGGAGATGAAAAAGGAACCACTTTCATCATTTGAATATCCATTACACCCCTGTGAGACAGCAGCACAGGTGAAAATCAGTACACATTTAACGAAAACTCAGAAAGAGAGAGTGCAACAGGTTCTAAATAATCATGCAGAGGTGTTAACAGACCGACCAGGGCATACAAACCTATTGGAATATGATATGAAACTAATAGACTCCACACCTGTCTGTATGAAACCATATTCGATTCCGTTTGCTAAGGAGAAAGCTTTGAAGGAAGAGATAGACTATCTGTTGAAGGAAGGAATTATTTCGCACAGTGAGTCTTCGTATAGTTCCGGTGTTGTACTCTTAAGGAAGCCCTCTGGAGAACATAGACTCTGTATAGATTACAGGAGACTGAATGCTATTACAGAAGGACAGGTGGATCCATTGCCGGATACAAATCAGCTGTTTGCCAGACTAAATAAAGCTAAATATTTCTCAAAAGTGGATCTGAGTAAAGGATACTATCAGATTCCAGTAAAGCCTGAGGTTAGACCATACCTAGCTTTTAGTACCTCAGAAGGACACTATGAGTTTAATAGATTGCCATTTGGATTGAAGAATGCGCCTAGTGTCTTCTCTAGAATGATGAGAAAATTATTGGATCCTCTGAATAATCCCTGTATAACAAATTTTATGGATGATATCCTTATAGCAACAGAAACATTTGAGGAACACATTGACTCTCTGAACATGCTGTTTGATCGACTTAGGGAGGCAAATTTAACAGCCCGACCAACCAAATGTTGCGTTGGATGTAAAGAATTGGAATTTTTGGGACACACAGTTTATCAGGGAAACATGACCCCTGACCCAAAGAATTTAGAGAAACTACAGAAAGCCCCGAGACCACAAACCAAGAAGGACGTGAGATCCTTTGTCTCATTATGTGGTTTCTACCAGAAGTATATCAAAAACTTTAATTCCATATGTGCACCGTTAACTGAATTGACACGTAAAGGACATCCAGATCGCATTACATGGACACCACAATGTGAAATGACTTACCAAGAATTGAAGGAAAAGCTCACAAGTAAACCCATTTTGAAATTACCTGACTTAAGTCAAGAATTCATAGTAAGGACGGATGCAAGTAATATTGGGCTGGGTGCAACTCTACTACAGAAATCAGATGCATTGGATGGGGAATTAAGCCCAGTGGCATATGCTAGCAGAAAGTTGAATAAAGCTGAAATCAACTACTCAACTAGCGAAAAAGAATGTCTTGCAGTAATATGGGCGATAAAGAAATTCAATATTTATCTATATGGGAAGGCATTTAAGTTGCAAACAGACCACAAACCGTTATCGTTTCTAGCACAGGCTAGGCATGAGAACTCCAGGTTACTCCGATGGTCTTTACTTTTGGCTCCATATAATTTTAGCATTGAGTATATATCTGGAAAAACCAATTTGGGAGCGGATTTTTTAAGCCGCCATCCGTGTGATGAGAATCACCGTAAACCCCAGAAATAATAATAAATTTCTCTATGTGAATATAGAATAAAGGACTGACATATAATGTCTGTTTTAAGAGGGGAGGTGTCGTGGAATATTCTAATCCACATATATAAATTATCAAGTAAATATAAAGCCTAATAAATACATATAATAAATAAAGGAAGAAGAATGGTAAAGAACGGTGCTGTCACAATGACTGTACTCGAAATCCCCTTGTTTTCTACTGCGTATGCAAATTGTAACGTTTCACGTTGATATTAAAGGCCTTCTGCAACATACACGCGTTTCCCAAACACACAATAAAATGTGCTGCCTTTCTAAGAAAAACCTTGAAATATGCAAGTTGACCTAAATTTTAAATTCCATTCATGTCTTTTTCTACACTATGTTACCAAGATCAAAAGACAGATGGACTAAAGGATAGCGAGAAGGGAGAGGCAGAAAGCCGAACATTAAACACGCGTCGCGCGATACACAATTACTACTATCACGCGTGTAAGACTACATGCACTAACTTTTTTTCAGACGGACAGTGATAAAATACATTACCCATCCCAGAGTTAGGTTTATAAATCCTGAAAAACTCTTATTAGAAAAGATAACATTAGATGGGTTTACGGTTGAAAACATAACAGTACCCAGACAGCACATCTTCGAAACAGGAGGTAGAAAATACATAATTTGAACGCAGCCACGTAGCTCTTTTAAATTTGGATATTTGGGTTCCTTAGGGCTTGCTGACCAAGAATATGTAAAACGTTACGCAAATAGTCCAGGAATTAATAAATTATAACCAAAATAAAATAGTGGGGATGCCTGACAGCATGGAATCATTTCTGCTCATAAAATTTTTTTATAACGTGTTTGAAAAAAATCTTACGTTACAGAATTAGCCTACCATGTAAACTCCAAATTGATTGGAGCGCAACAAATGAAAGACTAACCACGATTGGTCGGGCTATAAATACTATCTTTCGTTGTTAGGGGAGACGTGAAAAGGTAACATTTTTTCAAACACTTGTCGAAACGTGGCCTCATTGGCTAGACTCGCTGATATACTCACTTAGGAGCGTTAGTTCGAGACCACTAGTGCAAATAATCTTGATAAAGCAACAGTGCGTTGAAGCCAGCTCATATTTGTGTTAAATAAAAGCCTGGAACATAAGCAGATGGGAATTTGTGCCAGTAATTGTGCCAGAATTCATTGCTAATCAACGTATCTGTGTTTATTTCCATGAAATTGTGGTAAGCTTGAACCATTCAGTATCTTTTAATGAAAATTGAATGTAAATTGTTAATTTATGCCTGTATATATATGTGTGTAGTTCAGTGGCAAACAGGAGATAAAGCCTATAATGCTCCAGCCTGAACAGAGGGTGTCGGAGGGAAGTAAAACGGCATGGAATGGCCAAATAGTACACTGACACCTGGATGATTGACTAGAAAGAAATAATGCTGGAAGTGCAGAGGCGTGGTAACCATTAAGGAGGTAAATACTGGTATAAAGTATTTCAGATGAAGCTGACAGTTGGCCTAACGCTCTGAACTCAATGTTTGTGTTGTATTGTGCTCAGTGTAGAACTAGAGTATCAATTAGTTATGAAGTAGAAGGTACATCCTTCTTGTTTTCAGGGACCGTGGTCTTGATGGTACTGAGCAGCACCTGGTCAGAGCTTTGCTGAATCCAGAGTCGGACAGCATACTCCTTGGTCCATTTAGCTATCAGTGAGGTGTCTCCAGAGCCCAGAGGAGAATTCGAGCAGAGGAGTCCTTCCCTGCCGCCATCACGCAAGATAAGCTGATTTGGCCAGCTGAGCTCAACATTATGTCCCCTCATCTTGAAGTGACTTTGTAAAAATAACATTCAGAGGGGAATTTAATTGTCTTAATATCAGGAACTGAAAACATCTCCAATACTAGTCCCAAAAGACAAACTATTGAAGTCATGATGACAAATACCAACAGAGCTTGAACAAAACAAAACCAGTATTACCTCATATTACCACTACACAACTGACACACATAGGATATTTTTAATAATATATGTCACTACAATATTCACATTGATAAAGTCTGTACATATACTTGTAATTAAAATTGATTGTGATTCCTGGTTCCTTTGTATTTGAATCAGGACACATATACCTTTATGATAACAATGAATACATATTGTTATTTGAAAAGTTATCAGTGACTCCTTAAGATATTCTCATAGAGTGTTATATGTATGTGAGTGTCACAGTGTTGTCAAGAGTAGTGGATTAAATTAAATTGTTTATCTGTCTGTTGTTGTGACTTACACTTCATCATACACATACCCTAGACACATAACGTAGTCATCACACTATTCCAGAATAATTCTGACTGAGATATATAGATATGTGGTAGCAAGTAAGGTTATCTATAATACACTACTCTTAATAGATATAGATACCTTCACAGCTGATCTCAGTCAGTACACTAAGTCCCCTATAAATATTTATAACATCCCACTTCACCACAGTTTTCCATGAGTGTCTTGCCAGTTGTTAATGCCAGTAGCTAGAGTCAGGTACTGTGTGTGATCACTATTGTGACTGTGCTTGCAAACAGCAAGGACTTGTATAAAATGTTATGAATACATTACTGGCCAGTCTTGGGACTGTACACCAAGTTTCATTCCTTCATTGATGTTGAATGTCACGTACATGTTACATATTGATTGGATGAGTGTGCCGACGGTAAAGGAAAGTACAAGTCCACTATACATACCATTAGATACCTGTCATGAGCCCATGACAGGGATCTTAAGTGGGAACCAGCTGCAGTGGGGGATGTAGACTCCATAAGGAGAGCAACGGAAAATGTTGATAACTCAGAAACATAACAACTTTGAGGCTTTAAATAGTTTCACTCAGTGCGGCAAACAGAGAATTACGCACACAATACATACAAATATCACTTTTATATTAAATGTGACACGATAAATATTAATAAGGTTTATAGATACACCATCTGTATGATATTTGTCGCATCTGTGTTCATGTCCTTTTTAAATAGTGACTTACAGGCAGGTGTAAGGTCACTGCCTTTGGAATTTTTTTCTTTAGCACTACAATATACCACACTTAGTAACAGAACTATACATACAATTAATGACAAAAACACAAGTAATTTAAGACATTCATATAGACTAAATACAATTAATATCTGAAACCTAGATAGACTTGATGAAATAAATCTGCAAATAATTATTGGCAGACATCCAGATACAATTAAAGCCAAAAGTTTTTTTTTTTTTTTTTAAGGCACATTGATACATTTTACAATGCAGATTAAGATACACTAAATGATAGATTATCTTTCAAGTTATTGTTAAACATGTAGATAATATTAATGACAGTAATATTTATGTCCTTCATGATAGAAATCTATGTAAAATAAAGGACAGAAGTGTTTGTGACGGAGCAGATGAAAATAGAAGCTACCCTTAAATAGAAGTACCCTTGACTAGCATCGGGAGCCCTAAATTTTGTTGTAATTTTATCGCCAACGTGGTACCCCCACGTGGTATCCTGGAACAAGTCAAGAGCTACGTATATCTTGGTCATATAATAACAGAAGATGGCAGATGTGAAACAGAAATCAAGAAGAGAATAGGAATGGCCAAAGCTACATTCAACAACATGAAACATATACTGACATCCAAACAGTTATCTCACAAATTAAAACTGAGAATCATAAAGTGTTATATATATTCTGCATTTCTGTATAGTGCAGAAACATGGACGATGAATAAGCATTTGGAAGAAAGAATTGAGGCTCTTGAAATGTGGATATATAGAAGAATGGGGTGTATCTCATGGAAAGAGATGAAAACAAATAAGGAGGTCCTAGAAAATCTAGGTATGAAAAGAGAACTAATGAGGGAGGTCAAAGTTCGGCAGCTAAAATACTTTGGCCACATAAAAAGGCATAACACCTTGCAGAAGACCATAACAGAAGGGAGAGTTGAAGGCAAACGTGCAAGGGGAAGACAGCGCTATAAGTGGGAAGATAACATCAAGAGATGGTAAAGGAAAGAGTCTATCAGAGTGCACCTCCAAGACAAGAGACAGAAGAAGTTGGAGATCCATTACAGCCAACCTTCGTTGTGGAGATGGCAACTGATGATGATGATGTTACCCCCACGCTTGCTGATTAGTATGCATCATTTCCACGTGGATTTTTCCCACGCGGGCTAATTAGTATGCAACAGTTATCATGCAGGCACCAAGAGTTTGGCTGTGTCATAATTTTAGTCTAGCCACGCCTACAGCTTTATCTCTAGAGCTATGAGCATCAAGGTATTTTCTCGTTCTATTCTGACATCCTGTCAAGAAGGCGTTGCCAAGAGGAAAACGGCAAGCGGTCAGTTATCAAATACAGTTGTAGTCCACAGGAACGAGCAGAACGATTTAACACCTCCGGTTGACACTTTCATACGAAGTGGTCTAGAGGATTAGACATCGCTGGCAGACCGAAGACGAACGGCGGGAAATCAGCGGTAGATAGTGTGTAATAGGGATGTAGGATAAAGAGAGAGGGATAGTACCTCACGCTGAGAGACAGCCATGTCATTTTTAGGATAGTCAGGATCCTATTTGGTTCTCCTCTCTTTATCTAGCTCATGTATGGCTCCTCGAATACCGCTTGTGTACGGCGATGGCCACATCCCGGGCAACAGTCTTGGCTGACTGGCTAAACTACATGGGTGGAGTAGGAGCAATCTTACTCAAGGGAATGTCCATCCCTAGTACACAAAGACTGAGACGGTGAGTGAGGCGGAGGAATCTGAGAAGATCAACGGCTCGCAAAGCGAAACAGCAAAGTGTGTGGCGCACTAGAGGCATGTCGGACATAGAAAAAGACAATGGCTAGCCACCGTGGAAGAGATTGGGGCCTTACCACGTACTTCCTACAGAACGTAATGGGATCACAACAACAAGATAAGAACCGTTTTGTAGAGAACTCTCTGTCCCCTGGGGAAGAATCTACTGTACAAATTAACAGGGAAGAGGCAACTCCTATAATGAGTAAGGAAGTACATAATGACGAGTGTTCCTTAAATTCTGTTGAAAGGGAGCATTCTGAGAAAGACCACCTAAAAACTAGTAGGAGAAGCCTAAAAATAGGAACATGGAATGTTAGAACTCTAAACGGAGAAGGAAAGCTTGACAATCTTATATTAGAGGCAACAAACATGAAACTCGATATACTGGGAGGTGCAGAGGCAAGACTTTTGGATACAGGCTACATAACAAGAGACCAGTACACGCTTATACACTCAGGAGGAGAAAAACATGAAAGAGGGGTAGGAATGTTGATAAAGAAGGAGTTAGAAAAATACGTATGTGGATACTGGACACACAATGACAGAATGATGTTACTAAAGATGAGAGCAAAGCCATTCGACATATCAATCTTACAAACTTATGCACCAACTAAAGATCACAGCGAGGAAGAAATAGAAGAATACTATGAAGAGCTACAACACACACTTAAACCAGTCAAATCTACAGATGTGTTGATAGTAATGGGTGATATGAATGCAAAAGTAGGAAAAGGAAAATACAAGAAAATAGTAGGACAGTATGGATTAGGGACAAGAAATGATAGAGGAGACAGACTTATCCAGTTCTGTGAAGAAAACCAGCTGGTCATATGTAACACCTTTTTTGAACACCACCCAAGGAAATTATACACATGGAAAAACCCAGGAGATGTAACACGAAATCAAATCGACTATATCATGATAAAACATAGATTTAAGAACAGTGTCACAAGTGCAAAGACACATCCTGGCGCCGACATAAATTCAGATCACAATCCAGTCGTCATCAAAGTAAACATAAAGCTGAAAAGAGCAGGAAACAGAAGACAGGAGGAACCCCAGATAGAAATATCAGCGCTGAAACAACTAGATATAAAACAGAAATATTTAATCGATGTCAAAAAAAAATATCAACAGTTATTGACAGAAAGCATGGAGCAGTATAGAAGAGAAAACCCAGAAGAAAAAGCAGCCGCAAAATGGGAATGTTTAAAAACAAACATACAATCAGCAAATGCAAATTTACCTAAAAAGGAGTCTAAGAAAAATCAAATTTGGATGACAGATGACATCTTGAATAAAATGGCAGAAAGAAAGAAAGCAAAAACACTCCAGAATATAAAACAATAGACAATGACATAGTACTATGTGTAGAGAAGCAAAATAACGGTGGATAGAAACAAAATGCAAGGAAATAGAAGACTTGGAAGCAAAGCACATGACAAGAGATATGCATGAAGAAATAAAGAAATTATCAAATCGGTCGCGGTTTGCACAAGGAGGAAGCTGTATCAAGAACAAAAATGGTGTAATATTACTTGATGAGTGTAAAGTATCAGTCTGTCTGCTCTGTAAAGTTGCTTTCACACACACACTGGATGCTCTGTAAGGAAGAGTGGTGTGTTGTTGAGATCAGGCATGCTCCAGTCTACCCAGCTGTAAATGGGTAACTCACCCTAGTCCTGAGTTAGGGAAGGCAAAGGCTCCAGGGGAAGCAGGCCCTAAACTTGGTCACTTCAACCGACGCAGGATGGTGTATGTATGAAGTAGAAATGTAGAGTGTGATTGACGCGAATGGTGTACTGTTCGTGTGCTGACCAATATAACCACTCATACACTTGTGTCTACAAGGCACCAATGCAGACTGCTGGAATCTTAGTTTACTCAATTTATTCAGACGTACACACTGGGACATACGAGTACATCATGGTATGTTGACATATCAATTTGTAGGTATACATAGCAGATCTGAAGTCATGACACATTCAGAAATAATGGGCAGTACATCAAAAGTTCAATGTCATGATACATTATGGCCACATCCCCCTATCTGACTAAACGCGTCAGTGAAGGGCGGATCGATAAATAACCAAAGTTACTTGACGTCCATAGTTTGTAGTATATATTATGAAACCACGAAGGGGGTTTCTAGCAAGATTGAGATCTCCCTGTCACTGTCCGATAATAGGATAAATAATCTGTTCTCTTGGCAGTGATCAAAACATATGCTGACCGAAATCCAACATGGCTGCCTCCCTGAGTTGTCGTTCACTCATTCATAGGAAGGAGAATATAAGCCAGAGTTAATTTATAATGGGTATATAAAGGATTTCATAAATGTTTCCATACAGCTCTACGGTGATCAAGTTAATTCACGTAGCCATAACCGCTGCAGGAAAATCTGTCATCTTCGTCGATACAAAACACGACACTAGCATAGCGAAGCACAAAAGTCAAGCTAGGCCTAACCGACGAGAGATCATCAAAATAGGAGCTGGGTTTACCTGGAGTCCGAATCATCTATATACTGACATGAGGAGAGTCTCTAACACAAACTATCGTAGAGACACCATCTCCTTCAGAAGAAACCACTTCGTAAGACATTTTTTTCTGACGAAAGGACCAGCTCTAGAAAAACGTACCCCGCCATTTGTAAGCAGTACATCGGAACTCATCACGACTTGTCAAGACAACTCATACTTCCGCTAGACCGGAATACAAGAATCTAGTCCCTCCTACCAATCCAAAATATACAATATAGGACTGATTCTACTTGTACTAATAATATGTAATACATATGAATTCAGGCCATAAACACAATAAGCAAATTAATATATTTTCTGGCCCTAAAAAATAAGTACAAACGCAAGCGCAATATCCTTGCGCTGGATCAATATCCAGAACGATTACTCCTATAATCAAAAGTGTGAATCAAACATGGATTATCTCGCTTTTACCATAAACAGCATTTTCATACACAAATAAATGAATGTCTATTTTTTTCCCATATTAAATAGCCATATCGATTTTTGTAAAATGTGCGTCAAAATATGCACGCAACAGATTACCACACCCCTCGGGAAAAAAAAAATGGTACATTTTTTTTTTTGAAATACATCTAGGAGCAACATACAATAGGCTCACAACGCAGCAATAACAATGCGCAGATGATAAGCATAAGTTTTATGACCTTAGAGAAAGTACTTCTCTAAGTATAAATATTTCCAGAGAGGTGTCACCAACGCATACTACAATATTAGCAATGACACAATTTCCACATTAGTTTATACATAAATTCCATCTAAGATATCTTAACATCATGATCATCAAAGACGAAAAAACATTGAAAGATCAGCGGTGAATACATATCAATGAACCGCTAAGTAGCGTTACAATCAATATATGATATATTACATATGTGTACACATTTCAACATAGAAACAACTGTATCAAAGTTGTATAACAGTTATGAA
This sequence comes from Oreohelix idahoensis, assembly GCA_024509875.1. Lineage (NCBI taxonomy): Eukaryota > Metazoa > Mollusca > Gastropoda > Stylommatophora > Oreohelicidae > Oreohelix > Oreohelix idahoensis. Next base: position 86,763 of record JAMPIV010002756.1, on the reverse strand, counting down.
TCGTGTGGGCATCTAGACAAAATATCTGCCATCACATTTTCTGACCCACGGATAGCTCGCACCGCAAAATGAAATGGCTGTAGAGCAATCGCGTATCGCGTTGATCTCGCGCTCTTCAGATTTTTACTCTGAATAGCCGTAAGAGCTTTCTGGTCAGTTTCCACAATGAAATGCGCGCCCAGAAGAAATCTTTGCAGTTTAAGGATTGACCAAACCATAGCCAATAATTCACGGTCTAGGACCGAGTAATTCTTCTCTGCGGCATTTAATTTCCGAGAAATATACATCACAGGATGCAGAGTTCCAGAGTACTCTTGCATTAGTGCAGCTCCAATCCCGGTGGATGAAGCGTCACTACGAAGAATAAATGTCTTATCCTTAGAAGGTAATACTAGGATAGGTGAAGTAGAAAACATAGTTTTAACCTTATCCAAAGAGGATTGACATTCTTGAGTCCAATGGACTACATTAGGAGACCCTTTCTTTAGCAAGGAAGAAAGAGGTGACATAATGGAGGACAGATTCGGGATGAATCGTCCATAAAATTGTATTAGACCTAAGAGACTTCGTACTTGCTTTTTAGTCTTAGGAATAGAAATGTTAAGTATCTTACTTGTATTATGGTCTTCTGTTTTTAGGAACCCATGACCAACACGGTGTCCTAAAAAAGATATTTCGCTAAAACCAATACATGCTTTCGATGGTTTCGCTGTCAGGTTATGCTCGCGTAAGATAGACAATAGTTCATTTATACCATTATAGTGATCGTTCCAAGTATCACTGAAAAGACAGATGTCATCAAGATACGCAATGACATCTGAGCGATGAGATAGGATTCGACGCATCATGCGTACAAATGTAGCAGGGGCGTTCATAAGACCGAAAGGCATGAAATTCCATTGGAATAGACCCCTAGGCGTCGAAAAAGCAGTAAACGGTTTGGCGTGTTCGGATAGTGGAACTTGCCAATATCCCTTAGACAAATCGAGTTTAGAAAAGAAGTGAGAATTCGATAGTCTCGTAAGTAGCTCTTCTAGTAAAGGCATAGGTTCAGCATCGAATTTAGTCACTTGATTCAATTTGCGATAATCCACGCAAAGACGTATGTTATTGTCTTTTTTCCGTACTATAACCATCGGCGAAGAATATGCTGATGTGGATGGTTCAATAATTTTTAACTCTATCATCTCATCTAACTCTTTCTCTACCTGTGCTTGAAAATGTATCGGGATAGGATACGGTCTGACTCTTATAGGACTATGGTCAGTAAGAATAATGTCATGTTGAATGACATCCGTTTGACCAGGAATGTCAGTAAGGACATCCTGAAATTGTTCTAACATAGTAGAAACTTGTTTCTGCTCTCCTGGAGATAATTCTGGAGAAATTGCAACATCTTTCCATGATTCATTAGAGTGAAGAGGAATCAGTGGAAAAGGTAAATTTACATCCGAGAAACTCGTTTCCTCATCCTGTATTACTGACAGAGATGAGTACTGTCCATGTTGGACTGGAAAATCGTCCGTTGCCTGGAAAACAGGTTGTAAATAATCAGGACGTTCATGGAATTCCGTGAGCATGTTGATGTGGAAGGTTTTACGCTTCCCGTCAATATCGACGATATAGTCAACATCGGAAACTTTTGATATTATATCGTACGGACCTTTCCAAGAAATGAGAAGTCTATTTTCCCTACAAGGTAGCAAGACAAATGCTTTGTCACCTGGACAAAGTTGTCGCAAACATCTCTTTTTATTGGCAAATTCCCTTGCCTTCTGTTTCGCAAATTCAGATGAAGCAGTTGCCAATTTGCATGCTTCAATAATCTTGTGTCTAAGTGCGATGACATATTCATAAGAGGATTTTGTGTCATCGACAATATTATCAGCAGTTATAAGATCATGAAGTAAGGACATAGGACCTCGCGGTTTCGCGCCAAAGACAAGTTCAAAGGGAGAAAATCCTGTATGTTCGTTGGCGACCTCTCTATATGCAAAGAGAGCCGCGGGTAAAACCCTATCCCAATCCTGAGGATGATCTTCTGTTATCTTACCTAGTAGGTTTTTCAGAGTTCTATTCAAACGTTCCACCATCCCATTGGACATAGGATGATAAATACTACTCAGCGATCTCTCTATCTTCAGAGTCGACATTACTTGAGACATGGTATCCGATATGAGTTGGGTACCATGGTCGGATAATATTTCTGCTGGAAATCCCAGACGAGAAAATATTAACCAAAGAGCATCTGCGACATCAGCAGTAGTTATGCTCTTTAGAGGAACAGCCTCCGGCCAACGTGTGCACATATCAACACACGTCAGAATAAATTGGTGTCCTCTAGCAGACTTTATCTTAAATGGACCAATGATGTCTATCGCCATTTTTTGAAATGGCCGAATGGGAATGTCTGCAGCCTGAATAGGTGCATCATGGCGTGGACCTCTGGATTTAATCTCTTGACATACTTTACAAGATCGACAATAGATTCGTATGTCCTTATTCACAGCAGGCCAAAAGAAAGATTGAAGAACTCTAGCTTTAGTACGGGAAAAACCCATATGTCCAGCACACTGCGAATCATGAGCGTGCTGTAAGATTTTAACTCTCATATTTTTAGGCACAAGGATTTGAGAATGAATGGACTTAGCGGAGTCTTGTACCATACGTACAAGTACGCCATTCTTCATCGTAATCCAAGATTTACGATTTGTATCCTTATTCGGATCACCTTTTGTTGCCAGAGTAAAGAATTTCTTTAGAGTAGGATCATCTTCCTGCTGTTTGATAAAGGAATCGTGGGAAATCTCCAAGGGATCATCTTGGATCTGCGCATCATTATCTTCAGAATGTGAAGATTGTGGCATATTAAGAGCTTGAGCCCTAGTGATTACTGCATTAGCAGATTGCATATTAACATTTTCCCAATTAGAAATTTGCTGTGGAGTGCATTCTTTCACTCCATGAATGCGACCGATGATAAGATCAGCGATCGGATTCGGCAAGAGACATGCTTGCACCTCTCCTGTAAAGAAAGGCGTAGCAATATTGATAATGGCAGTGGAGTACTTCTCCAATGTGCCACCAAATGTTACACATTTGACTATATTGCCTGTAGCTCGAGAAGGATTTACGAGTGATTGCCTCACTCCAATGGTAGTGCACCCCGAGTCGAAAAGAATTGATACCGGAGTACCATCTATTAGGCCCCTATTAAAGACAAGAGCACCCCTTCCATTATGCGCAATTGACGCATGAAGAGCGGGAAGTGGGTGACCGCAGCTTAAAGTAGACACTGTGGTTGGATCGAATAATGTTTTGCATTGCGAACACTCAGATGCTCTAGCAAAATCGAAAGCGGAATTTGCTACACTATTGGAGTCTTTTTTATCATTATTCTGATTATCGGTGTCGTGAAACTCCTGTTGTGCAGAGTTAGCCTGGTAATAAGATTTACCATGTCTTTTGTGTTGTGATCTACCTCGGTTATAATTGTCTCTATAATTATTATTGCCTCTGTTATAACCCCTATTTGGGTTTGAATCATAATATTCATGATCATAATCATCATGCTCATTATATTGAGTATCCCTGTAATATTGTTTCTTTTGTCTCCATGAAGCACTTGGGTAGTTCCTATAGCTACTCCCTTTCCGAGAATTTCTAACATTATGGGAACCCCTCGCGTGTCGAGGACTATCAGACCGATTCCAGTTCTTCGAAGAAGAACTCTGATTTGAGCGGTTATCTTGGTTTTGATACTTATCCCAATTAACCTTTTTATCAAATTTATTTTTAGCTCCTTGGAATTTGTGTGAGTAATTCTGATTATATTCTGTTGCCGAAGCAACTGGCATACTCTCTTTAATGTTAGAGTTACCAAGAATCATGTCAGGGTGTGCCGTGGCATACTGGTCACAATATTCTTCCATTTGCTTTATTGTACCAGGTTTACGCTCATGTAAGAACTCTAGGAATGATTTATTTACAGAAGACATGACCTTGTCTCTTAGCAATAAATCCGTAAGACCATCAAATGTTTTCTCTGTTTTGGATAATTCAATCCATCGTGAAAGTGTAATTCGTGCTTTTGAGATGAAATCTGAGAATTCTACACCTACCTCAGGTCTCATTGTTTTAAACAAAAGACGGTAACCTTCCTCAGACAGCTGATATCTCTTTATCAAAGCTGCCCTAACAGCATCATAATTATCTTTGTCGGCCTCTTCAACAAAATATAACTTACTCAGAGACTCCCCTTTTAGATTTTCAGACAACTGATTCACATACTGTGATTTGTCAACATTATGAGATCGACAAGCCCGTTCAAATCTAGAAAGCCAAAATGTTATGTCATCACTGGTAGGGTTAAACGCTGGTACCTTGACCTTGTATACAAAGGGTTTACCATTACCACCAGATGCCTGATTAACATTACTCATACATGTCAATTTTAATTTCTCTAATTCAAACTCATGTTCTCTTATTGCTTTTCTCTCTTCAGCTTCTCTATCTAATTTTTTTTTTTGTTCTGCAGCAGCAGCAGCTTCTAATTTTTTCTGTTCTGCAGCAGCAGCAACTTCTAATTTTTTCTGTTCTGCAGCAGCAGCAACTTCTAGTTTTTTCTGTTCTGCAGCAGCTTCTAATTTCTTCTGTTCTGCAGCAACTTCTAATTTTTTCTGCTCTGCATCAGCTTCTAATTTCTTCTGTTCTGCCTCAAATCTCCTTTCCTCCACTTGCATCTGCAATTTCTTAAGTTCAGCAGCAGTATCAGCTTCTTTTTCTAATCTTTTTTCTTCAGCTAAGGCTTTCCTTTCTTCTGCAGCAGCTTTTTTTTTCTTCTATTTGAAGTTTTCTCTCCTCAGCCGCAGCTTTTTTTTCCTCAGCAGCAGCTTTTTTTTTCTTCTACAGCTAATGCTTTGTCATATTGAGCAACAGCCCATTGTTCTAAGTCTTTTCCAGTCTTATCAAGAGATTTTCCTTGTGTAATGAAATAATCTAATGTAGACATATTGTCTTCTTAAATCAGAAACCTGAAAAAGTAAATAAATTACCCTCTTTCAAGTTAATGGGAGACAAGTCTATACCATAGACTTAGTCTTAGTCCAAACTTGTATGGTTTATAATAACCAATGATAACTTGAGTACCTGTGGACAACAATAACTGTATCTCAAATACTGTGGGGGACAAGCCTTACAAAGGTCTTGTATACTTCAATGTAATCAAAGATCACTTGAGTACCTGTGGAAAAAATATTTCCCTATACCAATCACTTTGGGAGACAAGCCTTACAAAGGTCTTGTATACCTCAATGTAATCAAAGATCACTTGAGTACCTGTGGAAAAAATATTTCCCTTTACCAATCACTTTGGGAGACAAGCCTTACAAAGGTCTTGTATACCTCAATGTAATCAAAGATCACTTGAGTACCTGTGGAAAAAATATTTCCCTTTACCAATCACTTTGGGAGACAAGCCTTACAAAGGTCTTGTACATTTTGTTTTATAACAATAACAATCATAAAGTACTGATCTGTACTATACTATCAGTGTATACCACTATACGTCATATGTCAACTAAAGACATTACAAAGGACAAACAAGAAAAGACAATATGAACACATTTGCAGAGATCAAATTAAATTAACTAGGAGAAATGAAAAAAATGATCACAGAAACCGTGATGATAACTGCCATAAGATAACAAGACAAATAACGCCACAGTGTATAAACATAAGGGTGTAAAAAACTGAAATGAAAGGAAAGATGAGACCTACAATTATACAAACAAATCAAACAAAACTAAGGAACACAAAATTATTAACAAAAACAACGAAGAAAAGAACACCTCATCACAACTAACAGAAATAGCAGCAAATTGTTGCTAACAAATTTCCAATTAAGAAAATGTGTACCTATCGAATACTAGTACCAGACCAATGTAACTCGGCATACCTTGTATTAGTCACACAGAACATAAATTAATTTAATACATAACAAATAACATGTAAGCATAAATAGCATATAGCATACAATATAATTTATGTCATGAATGGAATGTGTTGCAGGTATGGTGTTGTAAAGCAGGCACAGTTTATTTTAATTCTAATAACTTGCCACTTTATTGAGTAATAGATTTAATTCTAAACTATTACACTGTCAATTTTTTCTCTTTTGAGCATATGAAGATCCAACGATGAACTATGCACTTTATTTTCAACAACACTGTGATTCTTCTGTACGTTGAGAAATGTCAACAATACTGCTCCAGATATTTTCTACACTTGATACCACTGTCCTGTGTAATACTGTCTGTACAGCGAAAAACTGTCAACAAGTGCTGACCTAGATACAGCATCCTATCGGTAATACAGGTCAAGCTGACATCGACTGTATAGCTGTCCTACTGGTGTTGATGTGTTCAAACAAATGTTCTTTCAGCTGTAAACTGTGATTCTCAACACAAAACTGCGTAAGCTGGACCCAGGAATCTGGCTCGCCACTGTAAAGTATCAGTCTGTCTGCTCTGTAAAGTTGCTTTCACACACACACTGGATGCTCTGTAAGGAAGAGTGGTGTGTTGTTGAGATCAGGCATGCTCCAGTCTACCCAGCTGTAAATGGGTAACTCACCCTAGTCCTGAGTTAGGGAAGGCAAAGGCTCCAGGGGAAGCAGGCCCTAAACTTGGTCACTTCAACCGACGCAGGATGGTGTATGTATGAAGTAGAAATGTAGAGTGTGATTGACGCGAATGGTGTACTGTTCGTGTGCTGACCAATATAACCACTCATACACTTGTGTCTACAAGGCACCAATGCAGACTGCTGGAATCTTAGTTTACTCAATTTATTCAGACGTACACACTGGGACATACGAGTACATCATGGTATGTTGACATATCAATTTGTAGGTATACATAGCAGATCTGAAGTCATGACACATTCAGAAATAATGGGCAGTACATCAAAAGTTCAATGTCATGATACATTATGGCCACATCCCCCTATCTGACTAAACGCGTCAGTGAAGGGCGGATCGATAAATAACCAAAGTTACTTGACGTCCATAGTTTGTAGTATATATTATGAAACCACGAAGGGGGTTTCTAGCAAGATTGAGATCTCCCTGTCACTGTCCGATAATAGGATAAATAATCTGTTCTCTTGGCAGTGATCAAAACATATGCTGACCGAAATCCAACATGGCTGCCTCCCTGAGTTGTCGTTCACTCATTCATAGGAAGGAGAATATAAGCCAGAGTTAATTTATAATGGGTATATAAAGGATTTCATAAATGTTTCCATACAGCTCTACGGTGATCAAGTTAATTCACGTAGCCATAACCGCTGCAGGAAAATCTGTCATCTTCGTCGATACAAAACACGACACTAGCATAGCGAAGCACAAAAGTCAAGCTAGGCCTAACCGACGAGAGATCATCAAAATAGGAGCTGGGTTTACCTGGAGTCCGAATCATCTATATACTGACATGAGGAGAGTCTCTAACACAAACTATCGTAGAGACACCATCTCCTTCAGAAGAAACCACTTCGTAAGACATTTTTTCTGACGAAAGGACCAGCTCTAGAAAAACGTACCCCGCCATTTGTAAGCAGTACATCGGAACTCATCACGACTTGTCAAGACAACTCATACTTCCGCTAGACCGGAATACAAGAATCTAGTCCCTCCTACCAATCCAAAATATACAATATAGGACTGATTCTACTTGTACTAATAATATGTAATACATATGAATTCAGGCCATAAACACAATAAGCAAATTAATATATTTTCTGGCCCTAAAAAATAAGTACAAACGCAAGCGCAATATCCTTGCGCTGGATCAATATCCAGAACGATTACTCCTATAATCAAAAGTGTGAATCAAACATGGATTATCTCGCTTTTACCATAAACAGCATTTTCATACACAAATAAATGAATGTCTATATTTTTCCCATATTAAATAGCCATATCGATTTTTGTAAAATGTGCGTCAAAATATGCACGCAACAATGAGAAAGACATATCAAACAGATGGGCAGAATATGTAAAAGAACTATTCGAGGACAACAGAGGTAAAAAACCATCACCAGATTCTAATGAAGGCCAAACCATTCTCAGATCAGAAGTAGAGAATGCCATTCATATGATACAAAAAGAAAAATCAGCAGGCATGGATAACATAAAAATTGAAATGATAGAAGCTCTGGAGAGCTTTGGTATAGATACAATCACAGAAATATGCAACGATATATACAATATAGGATATATACCACACGACATGAAGACATCAGTTTTCATAACATTGCCCAAAAAACCAAATGCAACAGAATGTTCAGACTTCAGAACAATCAGCCTGATGAGTCATGCAATTAAGATACTGCTTAAAATCATACAGGAAAGATTAAAAAGTAAAGTAGACAGCGAAATCCAAGAAGAACAATTTGGTTTTAGACGGAACAGTGGAACAAGAGAGGCAATATTTTGCCTAAGAATATTAGCAGAAAAATATACAGAGGTCCAAAAAAGCATGTATATGTGCTTCATTGACTATAAGAAGGCTTTTGACAGAGTCCAGCATGAGAAAATAATTGAATGCCTCAAAGACATAGGTATTGATGGAAAAGATATAAGAATACTCAGTAACCTTTATTGGGAGCAAACTGCCACAGTAAGATCGGGAAGGAATTACTTACCATACATAGACATAAAAAGAGGTGTCAGACAAGGTTGTGTGCTGTCCCCCTGCCTATTTAATTTATACACCGAAACAATTTTCAAACAGATACAAGAAATACCAGGACTAAACATCAGTGGAAGGTCAATAAACAACCTTAGATATGCAGATGATACCGTGTTGTTAGCTGAAAGCGAACAGGAGTTACAAGAACTAGTGAAGCAAGTGAACAGTATAAGTCATGAATATGGACTCGACATTAATATTGAGAAAACAAAAACTATGATAATAAGCAAAACAGACGATAAACCCCCATTAAAGATAAGCGTAAATGGGAAAATCCTGGAACAAGTCAAGAGCTACGTATATCTTGGTCATATAATAACAGAAGATGGCAAATGTGAAACAGAAATCAAGAAGAGAATAGGAATGGCCAAAGATACATTCAACAACATGAAACATATACTGACATCCAAACAGTTATCTCACAAATTAAAACTGAGAATCATAAAGTGTTATATATATATTCTGCATTTCTGTATGGTGCAGAAACATGGACGATGAATAAGCATTTGGAAGAAATAATTGAGGCTCTTGAAATGTGGATATATAGAAGAATGGGGCGTATCTCATGGAAAGATATGAAAACAAATAAGGAGGTCCTAGAAAATCTAGGTATGAAAAGAGAACTAATGAGGGAGGTCAAAGTTCGGCAGCTAAAATACTTTGGCCACATAAAAAGGCATAACACCTTGCAGAAGACCATAACAGAAGGGAGAGTTGAAGGCAAACGTGCAAGGGGAAGACAGCGCTATAAGTGGGAAGATAAGTGGAGATGGCAACTGATGATGATGAGTGTGTAATAGAGCTTTGATGGGCGGCCCAGAGTCGAAATAGTTCCCTGAATCAAAAAAAGGCGAGAAATCTCGCATGTCGCTGTTATCTTCCATCTATTAACTATATATTGGTATCGTGGAAAAATGCAGTTATCATTCGTGCCCAGATATTTGAAGAAGTAACTAGCTTATAGTAGAATCTACCAAGATTTCTTATGGATTTTCTGCCATATTGGAGTCTAATTCATTCTGGTGCTACGGTAATATATATTAGTCTTGAGTGATATAGTCGTTTAAATCCTTCATTTATTTCACTGGAATTTTGTGTTAATTTAAACCTATTAAATAAACCCATCGCAAAGTTTTCCAGTCATAAATCAAATAATATAACTATCCGTTATTTCCCGAGATAACAAATGTGTAACATAATTTTAAACGTTAGGCGATCGTAATTGTTTGTAACCATATTTATATTTCACCGCGTGTAAATGTTGAGTAATAAATTTGTTCATAGCTAGTGTTAAAAAACAAACGATTCATTAGCTAGTCACTCGTGTAGTTCTTTCAATATAAATAATAAAATACCGGAGTGATTGTATAGGTCTTACCTAAAAACGCGGTTGTTAGATTTTATTATAGTATATTACCTGTTATCCATCTTCTCTTTTTATACAGGTGGTCATACCTTCTGCGATCCATTTCCCATTGTTAATCACTAGTTTGATCTTTTGGGTAAATAACCCCCGGGCTTGATCATTCCTAGGTTTTCCATATTCCAGAGGGAGGGTCGATGAGAGTATATTTTGTTCTTTTCTCTTATGTAACTATTTTTCAATGATGTAATGATAACGATGTATTTTATGTTGTGATCTATATTTTTCCAAAAGTTATAATAAACTTAATCAACCTTAAGCTATTAGTTTCGGTCAAAACCTCCCCTGCCCCATTATATGTGCCCATAGTTTATCTGTTCGTTTCAACGTATGTACGTATTGATGTCACAAAATTGGTTGTGTGTGCGTACGAGAGGATAGTGTATTTGAACCAGCATCAAAAGTGGAAAAAAATACGTCTTCATTTAAGTGTGTCGTACTAGATAGGTGGGGTTGAGCAATTACTCAATCCAAGACTGTAATTTTTCTTCCACTCTGTAATCCTCGTAAACAGGACTATTTCTCACACCTTTCTCTCACCAAGATTTCACCATCTCACCTCTGCTCGATTGGAACCATAACAATAAGGCCTATCTATAAAACTCACGACAGTGTTGATAAACTCTTTATGACAAAAATCTGGAACTGTTGCGTGGCACGTGTAAAACTTTCAGTATTCTCACATTTACATATAGCTAGCTGTCTCTCAAAGTTGTTCTATTTCAATGTCAATCAATCAATCAATCCCCTTTAGCTCCCAGAGGAGCATAGACCTTCAACACACACATGCCAAGTCTTCCTGTCCTGTGTCATCCGCTGAAGATCATTCCATGTTTTCCTCATCATTTTCACCTCTGTTTCCAGTTCTCTTCTCTATGTGTTTTTTGGTCTACCTCTGCCTCTCTTTCCCTGGGGATTACAGAACAAGGACTGTCTTGTAATGCTATCAACAGGTTTCCTCAGTGTGTGTCCTATCCATCACCAGCGTCGTCTTCTCAACTCTTGTTCCACTGGCACTTTTCTGGCTCTTGTCATCAGTTCTACATTTGTGACTTTGTCATACCATTTCAGTCCTTCTATTCTACGCAAGCACCCGTTTATGAAAGTCTTTAGCTTTTTGGTTGTTGTTTTTGCTGCTCTCTATGTCTAAGAGCCATACAATAGGACTGACTTGACATTTGAGTTGAAGATTCCTTTTTCGTGTTGGACGTGATTTCTCTTGTTTTCCATATGTATCCCAATGCAGTGAAAGCTCCTCTTGCTTTTTGTATTCTTATTTTGATATCAGTGTCTGTCCCTCCAACTCTGTCTATATTACTACCAAGATGTGTGTACGCTTCTTCATCCGTTTTCCTGTGTATTTTATGCACACATGTTGTGATCTCTCATCGAGAATTTTCATTTTCTCTTGCATCCGATTATAGTTATCTGACAAAGAGCTAAGTCATCTGCAAAATCCAGATCATCAAGCTGTTTAGTCAGATTCCACTGGATTACATTTCTGTTATGTGATGTTGATGTTTTCATAACTCGATCTATTGCTAGTAAGAACAGACATGGAGCCAAGAGGCATCCCTGTCTCACTCCCGTTCTAATCCTAAACGGTTCTGTAAGTTGTCCTTCATGAAGAACTACTCTGCATGTCATGGTTTCATAGGTCTTCCTTATTACGTTAATGACCTTATTGGGAACTCCATAATGCCTCATTAATTTCCAAAGTGATTCTCTGTCGCCACTGTCAAATGCCTTTTCATAGTCCACAAATCTGATATATAGCGGTGAATTCCATTCTAGACTTTGTTCAACTATTATTCTCAATGCGGCTATCTGGTCTGTACATGATCTGTTTGTCGAAAACCTGCTTGTTCATCTCTCAGTTGCTTATCTATGGACTCTTTTAATCTCTGAATGATGATTCTGTTTAATACTTTTCTTTTCACTGATAGTAACATTATCTCTCTATAATGTGTGCACTCTTGTAAATTTCCCTTCTTAGGCAGCTTGACCAGAGAGGAAGGACATTCTCTGAATCGAGTAGTTGCTCTAATCCAGCCTATCTTACGACATTAATTTAACTGCAGACGCACTTTCTCTATGCTAAACTATTTATTCAAGTTACCCTATACTCATGTACACACACCAGTTTGGTGACACAAATGCACAAACGTGAATACAAACTACGTATAACATATAATGGGACAATGGGGTTGACCAATACGGTAAGTAAAGGGTTAGTATGTTTATTATCACTAAACAAAAAAAAGCACAACATCAATCATTTTATGTTTATAAAGCATAGTTACAGACAAGGTGGGAAAAAAAAGTAGTATCTCAAAAGGCCCTCCCCTCTTGTAAAGGAAAACAACCCAAAGAAAATTACTATCAGAGGTAATTAACCCAAAGAGATATTAATTTTAACGATGGGATATGCAATAATCAGTAAGGGGTAAAGGAACAAGTTATTACGTATTAATCTATCCCGTGACTAAGCAGACTAGGGAGGGAAAGAATCATGTGTAAAAAAATAGTGGTATAAATTCTGCCGCAGCAGATCAGTAATATTTATGAAATGGCTTCTGGCAATGGTCTTCTCCAGTTATACTTTAAAAAATGGCTTGTTGTTAAAGTTCTTGGCTATACTACTCTCATCGATGAAGAGGTGGACCACATAGGGGTCACAACACGAAGATTTTTTTAACCACAATAATCGCTGGATTTTGTAAGAACCAAAGTCAGTATGACCATAAGAAACGCTAGGACGCAAGGTATGACCGGCCGCAAATCAGAAAACTGAAATAAATCTCCACGTATTTCTATAGGAAATCCAGATAAATAAGACTCCAAAATGCACGCTAGACCATTCAAGAAATCCTGATAGCAAACTGACAAACTGAATTCGGAGAGATGGGCATATATACTAAAACGCTGGACTCTTGTTCCTTAATGCAAAAAATAACACCTCTCGTCCAATTTGGGGAAATGTTTTGTTCGTTTTGCGAATCAAAGTCTATTTTTACGCTTTTTCCCGACATGATGGCCGCTTTGCTAGCGGCGGGCGCCTTTAAGGTCCGTTCACTCGGTGAATAAATTTCGTCCACTGGAGCGCGATCACAGGGATGCAGTCGGTAAAAAATGGTTAACGCCCCTCTATTTGCAATTAACGATCCGTTCTCTCTTAGGGAGCTACAAATCCCGGTGCCTCGCCCTCCCGTGTTCCAGGGACACGGCGCTGACGTGATGACGTAGTGTGACAGCTGGCAGACCCCTTTTTGCTCTTCCCCCTTTTAAAGGAAAGTCACTAGAGATAAGAATATTTGTATTAATAGTGCTTGAAAACAAAGACAGGAAGCGTGGCTAAACTAAGAATCGGACAGTTGGCAATAGAGAGACCTGGCTTCCACGTGTTTAACTGTGCATGCTTAATTAGCCAGTGAGGGAAATCCAGGTTTGATCGTTGCTTGAACCCAAATAGTGAGTGCCCTCGTTGAGAATAAAGTGATCGATCAGGGTTGCTTCAATTTTCATCTGTCACAGAAGCTTTATGGCGTTCTTTATTTCTTCTCTACTTGGTCGTTCCCAGATGATTTGAAGCTCTTCTTCTGCTGGCTGCATGTCTGGGGGATTAGCCGGAGTTCCTCAAAATGTTCTGTCCATCTCTTCATTTGTTCTTGTATATTACTAAGCAGTTTTCCATTCTTATTTCTTATGAGGTCATTTGCTTGCTTATATGTCCCTGTTAGCTTCTTTGTGTTGTTGTACATGTCCCTCGTATTTCCGTTGGCTGCTGCTTCCCTTGCCAACTCATCAATATACTTCCTCTTGTCTCTTTTTATGTTTCTTCTTACTTCTTTGTTTGCTTCTATGTACACTTCGTGAGCCTTGGATATGGAGCTTCTAATTTTGCTTCTGTTTAAATCTGCTTTCATGTTTTCCTGTCTTCTATCTTGGTAATGGTTACTGTTTTTATTAATGCTTTGTGCTGATCTCTTTTTCTCAGTACTTCTTCACATATCCCGTTCCATATATTTTTTACTTGATGCCAGTGGTCTTCCGTATCTGCTTCATCTTCCAAATGTTCGAGTAATTGGTATTTGTTGGATTCTGTGATTGAAAATGTTTCTCTTATTTCCTGATTTCGTAAATATCCTACATTATACTGTTCTCAATTGCTATATACTGTTGTAAATTTATTGAGTTTTAATTTTGTTTTAGCCAACAGAAGATGGTGGTCTGATACCACATCTGCTCCTCTACATACTTTTACATCATACAATGATGACCTAAACTTCTTACTTATGAATATGTGATCAATCTGATTCTCAGTTCTGTGGTCTGGTGATTTCCATTTTCCTTTATGAATTCTTTTATGTGGAAATATGCTTCCTCCTATAGCTAGTTGATTTGAAGAAAAGAATTTAGCTAATAGTTCCCCATCCACGTTCATCATACCTAATCCATGCTTTCCCATGATTTCTTCAAAGCCGGTGTTGTCTGTTCCTATTTTCGCGTTTAGGTCTACCATCAAAATTGTGATGTCATTTCTTTGCTTTTTGTCCAAGACATTTTGTAAACCGGTATAAAATTCTTCTTTTTTCAGATTCTTCTTTATCATTTGTTGGTGCATAACACTGGATGATGTTTATATTTACTTTCTTTTAGTCTGGTTTAAACCTTGCTTCTACAATTAGGGGTCCCATTGCTTCCCATTCTATAAGTGGCTTCTGTGCTTCCATAGACAGCATTATAGCCACATCTTCACTGTGGTGAGCTCTTTCCTCCTCATGTCCTGAAGAGAATACCATTTATCCTGTAATCAATCTCCTCCTCTCTATGCCTTTCCACAGTGTCAGGATATTAATCCTGTTAGTTGGCATCTCCGCTGCTACCTTGCAGTGTTTCCTTGGTCACTTAGAGTGCGACCATTCCAGGTGCCAATCCTGGAGATTTTCCTAGACGCAAAAAGGTTAGTCGGCAACCCAGACTCCTTTCGGGTTTCTCTGGGCTGCTTCATGCGCCTCCTTTCCAGAGGACCTTCTTTTGTCTTGGGCGGCTGAGTTGATTTATATTCTGTATTTGACTTGTCCATGTTTGTTGACATTATTTGGTAACATGTTTTTTTACGGGATGGGGTAACCAGCCCCATACCCAACCTTCCTTAGTCGCTTTTTACGAAATGCATGGTAGGGTACAGTGATACTATTCTTTGCTACCCTTTCTGGCCCCGGTAAAACACGGGTGACTAAGCGATTATTCTCGAGTGTAATGAAACTACTAAAAATAACTTATCGACAGGAAATTGTATTGAGAGGTATATGTTTTCATGACGGTACATTAAAAAAATGAAATATGATAAAGGAAATTAGAAGCAGTGAACGTATACTTACTTTTATTATAATGTCATATGTCGAAAGCAGTAATTTGACTAATTACTTAACAACTCTTTTACCACAATATTTTTTTGGCAAATGCAAGTTTATCTTAACAACTTTGGCCTGGTAACCAGTGTCCTGAATATATACTTATGATTGTTTGAGCTAATTAGACAACTAGCTTAAAAGACTGTGAATGTTTCACATGAAATTGAAGTTTGTTTAGCTTGCCCTTAAATCCGATAGTCGCCAACTTACGACCCTCGGGCTGGTTTCTGGCCCGCCAAGAGGCTCAATCTCGCCGATGAATTACTTTTAAAAATTCATATCCACGGAGAGACACCAGCAATCAATAGAAAGTTGAAACATCGCCACACTGCAATAACCTTGCGGTTATGTTCACTACATTGTAAACCAGGGCTAGACAAACCCAGACGCTGCATGCATCTACTTTAGAAATACTGAGCTCTCTATTGAATTACCTTGACAAATTCATGTCTGGTGTCAGATTTCAGAGTAGATGGAAACTTGAATAACTAAAACCTATATTGGAATTATAAATCTCAATAAAACAAATGAAATGAGAATAAATAATAGGCAGACGAACTCGATGAAGATCAATGATCAAGTCATTGAAGAAGTAGATAGCTTTACGTTTCTGGGGAGTAACACTGACAAAGAAGGGGGAACAGCTGGTGACGTCTGCTCAAAGATAAATATAGCCAGATGCGCTTTTAATGCCCTTCGACCAATATGGAACTCCTCAGCTATATCCAGAATGAACAAAATTAGAATCTTTAACTCAAGTGTGAAGTCAGTCTTGCTGTATGGCTCATAGACATGACATGTCTCAAATAGTATCACCTCAAAGCTATAGACATTTTTAAATAGATGTCTCCGACGGATCCTCCATATAAGATGGTCAGATATAATAGCAAATATAGAGCTAAGGAAAAGATGCAGACAACAGCCAATACAAACAGAAATAAGGTAAGGAAGTGGGGAGGATAGGACATACACTCAGAAGAGAAAAATCAAGCATGGCCAGAGTTGCCCTTGACTGGAACCCACAGGTTAAAATAGAGTGGGGAAGCCAAAGAGAACATGGAGAAGAACTGTTGAAGTGGAGGCTAGAGAAATTGGAATTACTTGGGCACAGATCAAAAAGACAGCCCAGAATAAAAATCGATGGAGAGCAACTGTTTCTGCCTTATGTTCCACAGGGAACGAAAAGGATGATGATGATGATGATATTGGAATTAATTTCACAGGGTAAAAGGGGTAGAGAAGATCAATAACCAAACGGAGAAGAGAACTGCAGTCAAGCATAAACGGACAAAGAAGACATGGAAATATCGTGAGTTGATGGTACAGGACAGGAAGAGCTGGTATATGTTTCTTGAAGGCCTATTCTCCTTTGGGAGTTCAAAGGTGAAAGGAACGAAGGATGCAAATACGGAAAGAAAGACGATACACAACTATTATCTCTGCCGTTCGATCCGTTTCATGCACACCCATCAACAGAACAGTAGACAATTCAAACTAAATGATATTTTACAAAATGGTAGCTTGACTTCTAAGATTATGTTGCATTTTTACCTCTTGAAGTTTACAAATCAAATCAGCTAGCTCGTTGGTGCGAACACGGACAAAGTCCTTTAACACTTTAGTAACAGCGCTTTTAAAAGCTAGCGAGAAGGCTACGTTCAAAATTGTTTTAACTTAAATTATTGATGTATTTTTTAAATCCTCAATGATATAGATATCTACTAAACAATCTCCTTAGATCTGTCGTTAGATCACGATTAATCGGCTGCAGATCCCTGTCTTAAAGTATAAACTCAATCAATCATTACCCTTTAACTCACTTAGGAACATAGGCCTTCAACAAAACACATGTCAGGTCATCCTGTCACGTGTTATCAGCTCATGTTCTTTCTACGTGTTCCTCATTTTCACTTAATTCTCCAGTTCTCGTCTCCACGTGTTTTTTTATCTACCTCTGCCTGTTTTTCAGTCTGCTACCCAGATTCCTTTTGCTTTCTCTGGATTGCTTCATGAACCTTCTTTTCAGAGGACATTCTTCTGTCTTGGACGACTGAATTCACTTATTTTCTGTATCTGACTTTCCCACAGTGTTTGTTGAAATTTTCTTTTGTGGTAAAAGTAAGCTCCATCACCGCCCCTTCATAGTCGCTCTTCACGACATTCTTGGTAGTGTACAGTGTTACTATTCTTTGCTCCCCTATCGGGCCGTGGTAACACACGTTAAACTATAAACGTATCAGTAATTGTGCTATTTCCAAATCGTACCTACAAGACTGACGTTGACTGGATCATTGAAACCCTGTTTTACAAAACAGACTATGTTGATGATGTTCGTCCAAATGCCGAAGATAGCGATTGCTTGACAAATAACGGCGTATACAGCCCATCTAAAAATAATTATTAATGTGTCATTTATTATAATATCAGAGGTATCCGCAATAATCATAGGTAGGACAGCTGAGTATGAAGAAGTTGTCTTCTCAGGTAATGTCGTCATAGTTCTTTCTTTCAAGCACACGTGTGATCGTAAACGTGACTAATAATAAAAATAGTGTGCGGCTAATGCTCCTTACTGAGAGTAGAGTCACTTCTGCGTGTGGCTCCTTTACAAGAAGCTTTAATCAAAGCACATGATTTTGCAACAGTGGTTTCTGTTAAACTTTGACGTATATGATTAGGTTCTATGCTCCAATGCATTACCTCACAATATTCGACTTTTAGCTGAAGGAGCAATAGTCCAATCAATTCTTTAGATTAGCTGTGATAGACACTTCAAACGGAAACTGAGTAATTATAATGTAACTGCATTGCTCTGAAATTTACAGCTGCATATAACAATTATGAAACGTACGGAAACCATGAAAGAAGAAATATTCGTTCAAGAGGAGATATTTTTATTATTTTCATGAGTAATAATCTACAGAGTGTACATGCATATGCGGTGATACAGTTTTATTATCAATATGTTAAGATGAATAGCCCTAGAAAAGGTCACTATAGACACACAAAAAAAAAGCATAAAGCTTGAATTAACCAACAACAAAAAAAAAAAAAAAATTGAAATTAATAGCTACAGCTATGATTGCTTGACATTAAGCACTTTTTTAAATTACTGGGTATGGCGGTATGCACTTTACTTAAACTTCCCGAAGCAATGCGTTGATGATTGAAATATCTTTTGTGAAGTTATGGGTCCTGGAAGTTTCACACAAAAACAGTCATTTTTCAATAAAACATAAACCTTTGCTTCTTATATGTTTGAATTATTAACTGTGCATTCATTCAGAGAGCAAAATACGACCTGATCACTCGCAGGAAAATATAATTACAGCTTAGACATAACACGCATTTGGGAAGGATTTCAATAAATATTTTTTTAATAAGATTAATTCGATTAAAAGTGGATAATAAAATATTGGTAAAAGTAATTATGTATTACACACATCAAAGACTTTTTGCCTTGCTAACTAAAATCATAATGATGCTGAACGATGTGCATTTGTGTTTAAAAAATGCATAAAGGTACAGACATGATTACTTTTCTTACACTTCACGAATGCTGTAGTTGGTCACATGACGGGATTAACAAGAAACAAATGTAATACGTTCACTCTAGGACAAAGGACGAGAGAATAGTAACGTTACGACCATAAGGCTTCGTCAAAGACAAAGTAATGGAAAATGAAAGATAAAAAAAGGACAGAACTAATTTAAAAGCTTACAAGTAAATACAAAATTGTATACCCACAAATGGACACATGCACTTTTGCTACCATCAATTAAGTAGGTGACATAATATCCGATTGAAATGGTTAGACAAAAAATCAGGTAGTCAACTGATGGCATTTTTTTGACAGGGAGCCAGTGTTCTGTCTTCCCTTAAAGTGGAATAAATGGCAGAAGTAAAACACACAGAGATGAGTACTTGAGAAAGCAGGGCCAACCCATTTCCTATTGATCGTGCCTTGCTGTTGTATAGAATGCTTCTTCTGAAAGCGGTTTGTGGCCATCACGGTAGTCATCGCGGTATATAGTTTCGATGATTTAAATCATCAGTTTATTAGTACAGTGAAAACTTTATAAAGTTACACGCAGCCACATGTGTAAATAATTAAGAGGAGCTTCAGTAAACTGCAAGAAGATGTAAACAATTAATACTTGTTATAGAATAATGTAGGATGTAGGATAAAGAGAGACGGATAGTACCTCACGGTGAGAAACAGCCATGTCCTTAATGGATAGTCAGGATCCTATTTGGTTCCCCTCTCTTTATCTAGCTCATGTATGGCTCCACGAATACCGCTTGTGTACGGCGGTGGCCACATCCCGGGTAACAGTCTTGGCTGACTGCCTAAACTACATGAGTGAAGTAATCTTACTAAAAAGAATGTCCATCCCTAGGACACAAAGATTGAGACGGGTGAGTAAAGCAGAGGAATCTAAAAAGATCAACGGCTCACAAAGCGAAACAGCAAAGTGTGTGGCGCACTAGAGGCGTGTCGGACATAGAAAAAGACAATGGTTAGCCACCGTGGAAGAGATTGGGGCCTTACCAGGTACGTCCTAAAGAATGTAATGGAATCGCAACAAAAAGATAAGAAACAATATGTAGAGAACTCTTGATCCCCTGGGGAGAAATCTACTGTACATAACAACAGGGAAGAGGCAACTCCTCTAATGAGTAAGGGAGTACGTAATGACAAGTGTTCCTCAGATTCTTTTGAAAGGGAGTATTCTGAGAAAGACCACCTAAATACTAGTAGGAGGAGCCTAAAGATAGGAACATGGAACGTTAGAACTCAAAACAGAGGAGGAAAGCTAGATAATCTCATTTTAGAGGCAACAAATATGAAACTTGATATAATGGGAGTTGCAGAGGCAAGATTATTAGATACAGGCTACATAAAAAGAGACCAATACACGCGTAAACACTCAGGAGGAGAAACATACGAAAGAGTAGTAGGAATGTTAATAAAGAAGGAATTAGAAAAATACGTATGTGGATACTGGACACACAATGACAGGAAGATGTTACTCAAAATGAGAGCAAAGACATTTGACATATCAATCCTACAAACAAACGCACCAATAAAGAACACCGTGAAGAAGATATAGAGGAAGACTATGAAGAGATACAACACACACTTAAACCAGTGTCGCGAGAGGTTAGATAATATTGATGATGTTGATGGACAAACAGGTGTATCAGATGATACCAGGATAGTTGCCAGATAAGAGACTGGTCTTATAAGTAATACCCCATTCTCAGAAAAGAGTAATGGTGTATAGGTTTAAGTCTGGCTGTAAATGTTACTGGACGAGATGGTAATATGCAGTCCAGTAATCTTTGGTGCCCCTCTCCTAAGACTAACTTATGGGCTGTTAAAGTATCTAAGGGTAATTAATAAAATTCAAAGTAACTTGAACTCAAACTTAAATAAAGTACTTAAAAGAGTTGAGTACAATGTCTTAGTTTTAATTATTTACATAAATCTGTTTTTCTGTTGTTCTGTTGTATTTTTTTGGAAACTCAAAAGTGGTGATGGGGATAAAACAATATGATGATGCTGTTGTAAATGTTACAAATAATATAATACACCAACTTGATAATTAATTACTGATATTAATGTTTCTGTCTTGTTTGATCTTAGTCATTAGTTGGAAGAATGTTCACATTCACTTTAATTAATTCACTCTGGGTTCAGTGTCAATGTTAGTACTTGAAAATATAATCAATGTATTTATATATTTAAACTGTCACTGGGACTTGTATCTATAATCACTGTTCACACATGGATTCCCCATTTAATAAAATACATCATAACTTTATACTGTGATGTGGTAAGTCATGCTCAGCTAGGCAGCCGTGTCTTAAAGGACTTATCTTTTTTTATTTCCATAACCAGCGGCACTTGGGCTTTCAGCCCTTCGGCCCAATGACATGTCATTGCGAGGCTAGGAAGCCTGTGGACTTTCCTTCCAACCCGGTCAGGAGCTTCGCTCCTTCCCATTAACAGAGGGTTTAGCTCAGCAGCCGTTCCTGAGGAGCCGTTCAGGTTATTCGGTCAAAATCCCGGTCGATGACACTCCTTCATATGCACACGCCTGGGCTTGAACTTTGAACACCTGATCGCCAGCGCAATGTGGTAACCATTATACCAGCGCGGCTCCCAAAGGACTTATCTTAAATGCCTCTGCCTGCTGTGTTAATAAAGCAGTAAGGAATGGAACACCCAAAGCTGAGGGTTTCCACTATCACACCTGATGTCAATACTTGGTTTCTGAACACTTCTTACACCGATACAGTAGAACACCGGTTATCTTCAATGCTGACAAGGTGATTGACAGGATACGATATGACACGAAACACAATTTGTCCTTCATAGCATCTGGCTCTAGAATCGTCCTACACAGATTGGAGATGCAGTGAGAAAGTTCATAATAGTTGATGGTAAATGAGTAAAGACAGATCAAGTCAGTGACAAGTAGATGTATCCAATAAAATAATTTTTTCATTCATAAAAATCACTTTCCCAATATGTCCATGACTGACTTCACTATGAACGCATAGGCCTTATGGTAAGTGTTAAGTGTATACTCAAACAATACATGAAAGTTTAAAAACTGAATCATGCATCAAAATCAGGGAGTGAACTGTTAGAGACTTTACTATACTAGATTTGAGCTGTATTAGGTGAAGTGACCAGTTCATGTCCTCGCTGATTTTAGTTAGTAGACCCAGCTGTAAATGCATACTAGACTCTGCTCTTGATTTAGGAAGACAAAGGCATGGAGAAACGAGTATTATAAAAACTTATAATCTTCAAATCGAGATAGAAAATAAAACTTGTAATTGTTATTTTGAGATCACGAATGCAGCTCGCAATCAATGAGTATGATCCATTTTTTTTACGTTTTCGGGCAGACACAGGAACTGGATTGACCAAGAAAAGACCCATAATCCATCAAATGAATTACTATTTTTGAGTCATTTCTTTATAAATGGCTCACACAGAAGACCATTTTGCTCATCGATTCAGCCATTCTTCATTGAAGTTGTTTTAGAGTATTCCTTTCGCTGTCTTCGTACTGCCTGAGGTTTTTGCTTGAACCCTGCTCGCTCTTTGTTTTGCTAGTGTGTCCTGCTTACGTCTGGAGAGTGACGTTGATGGTTCTATGTTAATAGCAGACTCATTTGTTCAACCATATGTATTATGTCTCTATTTTAACTTTTGGTTGTACTCTTTCAAAGCCCTAAGTGTTGATTTTGAATCAATGAAGATTATGAAATCTTAGGGATTATATGAGTATATTGCCTGTTTGAACCAGCTGAGTATTGACGTGAGTGTGGTGTTTCTTACTGTAATTTAATTTCTGCGTGGTAATTAGTACAGAATTCTTCACATGGTCCATATATTTCTAGTGTGCTGCCATTAGAGCCAAACAAGTAAGCTCGAACTCCAGCATGTACGGTGGCCTTGAAAGAGTCTTCTGTGTATACACGCATTCGAGTGTTAGGGTAGTTATCTAAAATCTAAAAATGAAAGTGTCTTAAGTAGTGTAGGGTTGGTCTCTCTTGTTTTTGCTACCTGGCAGATCTACTAACTTTAAGTGTTTGTCAAACAAGCGTGCAGCTTAGGATTCGAGCTGATGGATTCTCTCCGCAAGCACTTCCGTGCTCTGCGTGCTGAGAAAAAAAGACAATTCTCACAAAGCTACAAAGCTGAGTCTCAGCGTGGACCTTGTACTGTCACGTTTAGTTATTAATTGTCCACTTTGACTGTGTTTAAAATACAAATATTTCTTTGTGTTCGGAACATATTGTGTTTAAAGAAAATAAACTTTTTTGTTGTTGTTGGTTCAAGATACAAAATACAGTAATAAACTGTTACGGGTGCTTTAGAGTAATCTAGTTTACAGTCAATATTTTATAATTTGTTTAAAATTTTGTATTAATTCTTTCGTATTAATACTGTCGCGAGTATGAAAGTAGATGATGTCTGAGTTTAGACAGACTATGAATGAGTAATGTGAAAGTAGAGAAAAAAAAATAGAGTCACTAATGAAAATAGGGAGAGAGATATTACTTCTGGAGAGAAGAGAGATATAATCAGATATATAACGTCTTCTTCCAGCCATACTCGAGACTATGTCTAAGACGTCAAGTATCTTCTCCGTCCTCTCTTGCTAAATAGGTTAACCTTTTACAGCAAGACTACAACAGCAAACAGGAAACGCGCCTGGCGGGCTCTGGAACGGTGAGCGAGAAAGACTACACATTTTATTGGCAAGGGAAAGATCTTAATAAAGCTAGAGAACACGGAGTAGGTTTTGCGGTCAAAAAATCGCTAACTAAAATGGTTGAACCAGGCGAGAATGGATCAGAACGCCTGTTAACGCTCCGCCTGCAAACTAGCACAGGTCCCATCACCCTTGTCAGTGTGTATGCTCCTACTCTGTACTCTGCCTCAGAAGCTAAAGATGAGTTCTACGAGAATCTAACAGCAATTATCAAAAGCATACCTAGGCAAGAACAGCTTGTTCTCCTTGGTGACTTTAACGCTAGAGTGGGTGCCGATAATGTTTCATGGCCTTCATGTCTGGGCAGGTTTGGTATTGGCAAGATGAATGAAAATGGACAACAGCTCTTAGAGTTTTGCGTCCACCATGACCTCTGCGTGACCAACACCTACTTTCAGACAAAACCCCAGCATAAGGTGTCATGGAGACACCCACGATCCAAGCACTGGCACCAACTTGACCTGATTCTCGTCAGAAGGCCACTCCTCAGGTCCGTGCTCTCCACGCGCTCGTACCATAGTGCAGACTGTGATACAGATCACTCCTTGGTTTGCTGCAAAATCAGAGCACAACCAAGAAAACTCTATCGTGTCAGACATGAAGGCAAACCACGCATTGATACCAGTAAGATGTCAGACCCTTTCATGATCGCTCAATTCACTGTGACCTTCGAGAAAGTGCTCAGTAGCCCTCAGCATGGTCATACTATTACAGAGAACTGGGAGCATCTACGGAACACCATTCAAAGTACTGCACTTGCCACCTTTGGTAAGAAAACAACAAAGTCAAATGACTGGTATGATGCTTCATCAGATGTGATGGCACCTGTCATTGAAGCTAAGCGCAGTGCTATGAATGAATACAAACGTTCACCGAGCGCCAGAACCCTACAGATCCTGAGGGCTACGAGAAGCAAAGTTCAACAAACTGCTCGACGCTGTGCAAATGACTACTGGCTCCAGCTCAGTGAGAGCATCCAGATCGCAGCGCAAACAGGCAACATTAGACAAATGTATGACGGTATAAAGAAAGCACTTGGCCCCCATAAAAGTAAGACGGCACCGCTAAAAACCATCAGCGGAGAGAAGGTAACCGATAAGGGTAACTGAAACTAGGCTGCTTCACTAAATTGCTGGAACTGATAAGTCATTCCACGAAGACATGTGTGCCAGCGTCAGTTACTTGTGCGCAGGTCACGGCAATAATTAGTTAGGTTGTGTGGCCATGTAGGTTATACGGCACTAGTAATTATATTGATTTTATTTAGTCAGAGTTAATCTTATATATGTCGTTGTGGTTCAAGTGCTAACAGGCCTTCCGCCAGAGATGGTAATACTTGACCTTTAATCACTTTTCATCTTCTTCCCAGGTAGGTTCTTCCCTTTAAGTTTGGTGATCAGCAAAACAGCTTCAGCATAACAACGTTTATCCAAAAGAAATTACTGTAAATTTCCACAAGCAGCAAATGTAGAAAATTCAATCAGATGTTTTATTGAACGTCATTAGACAAGTACTGCAAATTTCACAAAATGATGGTTGTTTATCCACAATGAATATATATATATATATAGATATATATATATATATATATATATATATATATATATATATATATATATATATATATATATATATATATATATATATATATATATATATATATAGATATATCCAACTGAATAATATACACACTTGTCTACTCAAAAACTTGTCTTGGTATCCTCAAAGACGAAGTTCACCTAACGCTATCTGGAAAAAAATCCTCTAGTCTAAAATCATGGAATCCTTGGAATCATAAATCCTGAAATCATCCTTATCGCCAACATCTCTCCTTTTTATACTGTTCCTGTCTTTTTTTCCCGCCTTTTTCCCCACGTCGCATTCTTTTTTCCACACGTTACAATTTCTGCACACGTGTCTCTGTGTTCGACATTTTGTACACGACTTTCTGTTATTTCGACTTTTTTCACATGTGTGATCTTTTCCAACTTAACAATTGGATAAAGAAAAACCAGATCACACAAACATTAATTTCCCACTTTCGGCGTATAAAACCCATTCATTATTATTATCTGGGACTGACCTACGTTTGCCTTCTCGGAGCAGTGACTGCCAACTGAACTTTGAATGATACTGCGTTTTGTGTAAAAATGTCTTATTTGCTTTTGAGGTCTGTCATTCTTATATGTAGCATATTATAGCACGTATAAATGCTTAGCGTGGAAGTAGTAGGGATAATGCTAGCTAGCGTGGAAGGCCATGCGGTCACACATGAAAGGAACAGTCCAATGAGCTGGAAACAAATGACAGCTCTTTCACATACGCACTGGCGTAAAACAAAGCTACGTGTGGGCTTCGAGCTTCTTCGAGATATTCTTTGCCCTGCCCTTGCAACATGCATTCAGAGATACAATTTAATGAATACGCCTTCACGCTAGGTCAATTAGCAGACTTTGTACCCTCGCTGCGCTTAAGATAAAAAAGAAAATTCAGGTCATGTGGTAGATTGTTCCAAAGATGAGCAGCAGAGTAAGCCAAGCTCTTCTTGTACAAATCTTGTACTACATGGGAAGGAGCCATGCAAAGGTCCTTGACATAGAATGATTTATTGCATATGGCATCTCTTAGGCTCAGCTTCATTATTATATCAATGTATGATATCCTGCCATCGGACACAAACTTTGTGAGATGGGGAAAATCGGATGATGAGCAGTGCCCCCTGTGCCATGAGAGGCAGACACTTGAACACGTGCTCTCAGCATACAAGGTGTCATTAAGGCAAGGGCGATACACATGGTGCCACAACAAAGTGCTAAATGATCTGGCTGCGACAAAAGATCTGACAAGGATGAAGGCGAATAGCAATGTTAGGCCGAGCACCGCAAATACATACTTTCTGAGAGCAGGAAAGTCAGCACAACCCAAACCGAGTGAATTATGTAGCAGTTTACCGTATCTTCTTGACTGTGCACATGACTGGGAGATGGCAGTAGACCTACCTGGACGAGGGGCATATCCAGAGAGTATCAGAAAATCTCGAAGACGGACAAATATAGTGCTCAATTCTTCATCATCGCGCCAGGTTATATTGATCGAACTGACCGTGCAGATGCAGATTGGAAGAGTAACATTGGTTCAAGGCGGCCAAGTATAGTGATCTGGCTGTGGATCTGAGACTTGATTGGTTCAATGCAAGGGTCATAGCTGTTGAGGTTGGTGCAAGAGGGCTCGTGGCTGCATCAGTGTATGATTTATTGAAACTGTTGGGGCTGAGGGGACAGTCGAGAACAGTGGCAATGAAGACGCTTAGTGAAACTGCGGAAAAGGCATCATGCTGGCTGTTGAACAACCGCAATTGGCTATGGAACTCGGGACAGTAAACTATATCCCAACCTGCGATACAGGAAACATCCGGAAAGTGAAAAACTGTTCCGCAAAGCATTGAGTTTTTCGTTGTATGGTTAAAGGACAGTGGCTTACAGGCAACACGCGGTGTATTATATGGGGTGTCGGGCTCAAGTAGATTTCAGTTACTAGCGCAGTATCTTCAAGCAGCGTTGGCTTTGCGCAGGTGTGTCAGTGTCTGTCCCTAGTCGTGGTGTGCTGTGCAACGAACGCAATAATTTGTTTTCAACATAAGGGTTACTTTCACAATTGCCTCCGGCTGGTAGAATTGTGGATTTTAAAGATGCAACCAAGGTGGAGTGGGTCCATTTTCTACATAAGACAACAGTAGGCGGAGACACTTGGGAGTCATGACCCAGGTGGGCCCGCACCCTTAGCGTGTAAAGGAGATTAAAGGGCCCAAATACTTGATCGACGGAGGGATAACTTCTGATGATCAGATTGTTTCCCGTTTTATCGCTGTGTATAGAGTTTCATTCATTCATTCATAACCCTCCACTCCCAAAGGAGTAGCATAGGCCTTCAACAAACACATGCCAAGTCCTCATGTCACGTACCATCATCTCAAGTTCTTTCCACGTTCTCCTCACCATTTTCACCGCTGTTTCCAGCTCTTTTGTCCATGTGCTTCTTGGTGTATGTCACGAGAGAATAGATTATTATTGAAATTATTGAGTATCCTGGACACAAAGTTGTATAAAGTGATATCAGGATAGTGCCAGATAAGAGTCTGGTCTTATAAGTAATACCCCCTTCTCTGAAAAGAGTAAGGGTGTATAGACATCAAAGGTAGGATCAAGCTGTATAAGTTCCTAGAGAAGATGGTAATATATTACTCTAAGTACCTAATTGCTCCTCTACAGATCCTCCTCTGGTTATGTTATAATTATTATTATTATTATTAGCTCTGCTAGGGGTATTAACTAAACTATCTACCAACAAGAACTGTACTTTAACTTAAATAATTTAAGTAAGTCTGCTGGTAAATATTTACAATTTATTTTTACAAATCTTATTTTCTGCTTGAAAATCTTTCAAGAAACTCAAAACTCAATTACAACAGTAAATAAATAAAACATTTGAAAATTGTTCCAAAGAATTAAAAATCCCTAAATTTGTAGAAGGTTCTCTCTTAGTTGAAATCACTCTAGTTGTAGAAGATTTATCTCTTAAGACTCATCTGTTCTCACATTTAATGAATGATTCTTTATATCATGCCCAACAGGTGTTCATCATTTAATATTACTGTTTGTAATCGTGGTGTTACTTGTGTGACCGTATGGCCAGAAAGGTGTAATTTTTGACTGAGTAATAGTTGTCGATCTTGTCTACGGTGTATATTTGTGCTCATGTTGGCTTTCTCACACGGGAATGGGCGATTTAAACGAAACACACCTTTGCCATCCGTGAAGTAGACAAACGTGTGAGACGCAGATGTAACAGGAGACAGACATCGGTTGTTAGACATCCTGGCGCGGTCTGATAACACATCTTGTTGAGCACTAAAACCGTAAGGTGTGACTCCAGGCAAGTGATATCGTGGGAATGTAATCATTAGTGGGCGGACCTATTGTGGACGTCTAGGAAGATACTCTTGACTAAGATGTGATCTCATGTCATCCATACTGAGCATAGGACTCCTGATTTGCTCCCTAGAGGGATGGGTGGAGTTTTCCCTGACATTTTGACGTGGCGGCTATCATGTGGTACAGGGGTGGAGATGAAGAGTTAAACTGAAACAGTGAGAGGCTTCAGTCAGAGAGTCGAGTCAGAGTTGAAAGGAAGGCCGATGGTCTTCCATGAGCGGTGTGCATCCTCGAAACGATACACCAGTGAGGTAGAGGTTTTGATACGCATATGTTGAGTCTGTGCTAAGAAAACTGACGACATAGAGGTATGCTTGCATATAATTACATTTTTATAATACTTTAGATTTAGTAATATTAGACTTTCAGGTTTAGAAGTTAAAGCTTTGTAGCGTTTGTCTATCTATAGCTTGATAGAAGCTGACTGGCGCCTTATGTGTATATAAGTGTAATTTCACGTATATCTCATCGCTATTTTCAACAGTGAGACTGTGTGTTAAACGTGTAAAGTACTAAGTGATTTTATAAGAGGAATTCTAGTATCGCACTGCGCTGTATACAAGATTGTAGTTCATACCATTATTATTATTATTTGTGTAGTGTTAAGTAATAGTTACATTGCATTCTTGTGAGCCGTAAGTGTGGTTAATTTTACATCAGTGATGATTGTGAGAGAAAGATTAGCGTACCCTCTAGCTCCGTGAGTAGCCTATGCCTATTACATTTAGTATAGAACTGTGAGAATATAGTATATATCTGCTTGTTCTTTAGAGCAGCTAGGCCTCTCACATACTGACAAATTGATGTGTTTAGACCAGTGAGTTGTGTATAATATTTCATCATGGACAGAAGTGCCTCATTTAAGTTTTCTCTCGCGTGATGATTGTAGAATGTCGTTGTTTGACTGGGCACTACTGTAAAGTCCACTGTAGTGTACTGAGTTGATGATACCAGGCATGCTCCAGTTTACCCAGCTGTAAATGGGTAACTCACTCTAATCCTGAGTTAGGGAAGGCAAAGACAGCGAGGCAGTGTCTGCTATGGAATTACCGTCAAGTAATCGTTCCCCAGGTGGTACTGGTAGTCATCACTGTAAAGGGTAGAGTATTCTTCCTGCTCGTTACACATGAGACACGCAAGTACAACAAAGGTCAACTCATCCGATGCAGGATTGTGTACGTATGGAGTGAGAGTGGAAACTACACGAATGGTGTACTGTTCGATGTAGTTGACACTTGATACTATTTCACTCACACTCTTAGGCAAGTCAAAGATGTTAGGAACCGCTGTTGACGTTTCTATGCTTTTAATAATGACGCACACAGTTGTACAGCACGGAATACAGTAATGAGTATGTTGACATAGCAAATCATTAGGTAGTAGTATAGTAGTACATTTCATGCAGCATTCAATATAATAAAGTCATTCAGTGTTCTGGCGTACTATTGCCGTATCCCCTAACTGACTGAACGCATCAGTGGGTATGTGTGTGTAAACATACAAAGGGGTTCACTGGAGGAACCTTTCCCTTGGCTAAGTTCTCCAGCTGTATATGTCAAATATTTAAATAACAAAGTTAAACCACAGTAGGGGTTTTCATCTTAATGAGATCTCCGTGCCACTGTCTGAATAGTAAGACTCATGATCCGTTCTTTGGACAGTGATCCATAATGATGACAGGAATACAAAATGGCCTCCTTCCCTGAGTTTTCGCTCACTCGCCCAGCAGAAGGATAATCATAAGCCAGAGTTCATTCATAACTTGAATATATAGGATTTCCTATAGTTTCCATACAGTCCCTTAGTCAGAAGGTTGCTTCATAAAGACATAAGCGCTGATGGAACCTGTCATCTTCATCAATCTATATTAAAGCAACCAACGATGCTCGAAAATACGATGTTTCATCTAGGTCTAACCATAAGGAGATCATCAAAGGAAAAACGGGTCTGGCTTTACCTGCAGTCCGAATCTAAACATAATGAAATACATGAGAAGAGTCTCTGACATCACACTCTTGCAGAGACATTCCTTCCTTATGGAAAAATCGTCCATAAATCACTTTAATTCTTTAACAGGACCAGCCCTAGAAAACGCACCCGGCCATTACGGCCGTCTATCTCGGAACTCACCACAACTCTCTAGGACAACGGATACCTCCGCCAGAGTTCGCTATAGTCCGACCTTAGCATACGAAGATATACAATATAAAACTAAATCTTCTTGTACTAGACAAGTAATACCTATAAATTCAGGCCATAAACATATTGAACAAGATCAATCTATTTTCTGGCCCTAACAAACGAGAACTAACATGACTTCAAAATTCATACGCCGAATCAAACGTATAAATCAATCATGGATTATCTCGCTTTCCCAAGGGAAGCATTTTCGTACACAAATAAATTATTAAATAGATATATCGCATTTTTGTAATCCGTGCATTCAAAAATATGTATGCAACAGATTACCACACCCCCCGGGAAAAAAATGGTACATTAAAAAAAAAAATACATCCAGGAGCAACATACAATAGGCTCACAACGCACGAATAACAATGCACAGATGATAAGCATTCCAAACAAATGTAATTCCTAATATAAGGCTAAGTCGTCCTATGGTACGACCAGTGAGAATATATCTCAGGAACCAGAGAAAGTTTTTTCTCTGAGTATAAATATTTCCAGAGAGGTGTCACCAACGCATACTACAATACTGGCAATGCCACAATTTCTACACTAGTTTATCCAAAAATTTCAGCTTAGGTATTTTAACATCATGATTCAAAGACGAAAAACATACAAAGATCAGCGGTGAATATACATCAATGAACCGCTAAGTAGTGATACCATCAATATATATGATACATTACGTATGTATACACATTTTAGTATAGAAACAATGTAGTAGTGTTAGATCTGTAAAAATATCAGGATCTAACGGTTAAGTGGAATCATGTGGGCGTCTAGATAAGATATCTGCCATCACATTTTCTGATCCACGGATAGCTCGCACAGAA
The DNA here is from genome assembly GCA_024509875.1 of Oreohelix idahoensis. Taxonomy (NCBI): domain Eukaryota; kingdom Metazoa; phylum Mollusca; class Gastropoda; order Stylommatophora; family Oreohelicidae; genus Oreohelix; species Oreohelix idahoensis. Next base: position 54,864 of record JAMPIV010002756.1, on the reverse strand, counting down.
AAATGAAAAGGCTGAAGAGCAATCGCGTATCGCGTTGATCTCGCGCTCTTCAGATTTTTACTCTGAATAGCAGTAAGAGCTTTCTGGTCAGTTTCCACAATGAAATGCGCGCCAAGAAGAAATCTTTGAAGTTTAAGGATTGACCAAACCATAGCCAATAACTCACGGTCTAGGACCGAGCAATTCTTCTCTGCGGCATTTAATTTTCGAGAAATATACATCACAGGATGCAGAGTTCTAGAGTACTCTTGCATTAGTGCTGCTCCAATCCCTGTGGATGAAGCGTCACTACGAAGAACAAATGTCTTATCCTTAGTAGGTAATACCAAGATAGGTGAAGTAGAAAACATAGTTTTAACCTTATCCAAAGAGGATTGACATTCTTGAGTCCAATGGACTATATTAGGAGACCCTTTCTTTAGCAAGGAAGAAAGAGGTGACATAATGGAGGACAGATTCGGAATGAATCGTCCATAAAATTGTATTAGACCTAAGAGACTTCGCACTTGCTTTTTAGTCTTAGGAATAGAAATGTTAAGTATCTTACTTGTATTATGGTCTTCTGTTTTTAGGAAACCATGACCAACACGGTGACCCAAGAAAGATATTTCGCTAAAACCAATACAAGCTTTCGATGGTTTCGCTGTCAGGTTATGCTCGCGTAAGATAGACAATAGTTCATTTATCCCATTATAGTGATCATTCCAAGTATCACTGAAAAGACAGATGTCATCAAGATATGCAATGACATCTGAGCGATGAGATAGGATTCGACGCATCATGCATACGAATGTTGCAGGGGCGTTCATAAGGCCGAAAGGCATGAAATTCCATTGGAATAGACCCCTAGGTGTCGAAAAAGCAGTAAACGGCTTGGCGTGTTCGGCTAGTGGAACTTGCCAATATCCCTTAGACAAATCAAGTTTAGTGAAGAAATGAGATTTCGATAGTCTTGTAAGTAGCTCTTCTAGTAAAGGCATAGGTTCAGCATCAAATTTCGTCACTTGGTTCAGTTTGCGATAATCAACGCAAAGACGTATGTTATTGTCTTTTTTTCGTACAATAACCATCGGCGAAGAATATGCTGATGTGGATGGTTCAATTATTTTAAAATCTATCATCTCATCCAACTCTTTCTCAACCTGTTCTTGAAAATGTATCGGGATAGGATACGGTCTGACTCTTATAGGATTATGGTCAGTAAGAATAATGTCATGTTCAATGACATCAATTTGACCAGGAATGTCAGTAAGGACATCCTGAAATTGTTGTAACATAGTAGAAACTTGTTTCTGCTCTCCTAGAGATAACTTGGGAGAAACCGTAACATCTCTCCATGATTCATTAGAATGAAGAGGAATCATCGGAAAGGGGAGATTCACATCCGAGAAACTCGTTTCCTCATCCTGTATTACTGACAGTGATGAGTAATGTCCGTGTTGGACTGGAGAATCGTCCGTTGCCTGGAAAACAGGTTGTAAATAATCCGGACGTTCATGGAATTCCGTAAGCATGTTGATATGGAAGGTTTTATGCTTCCCGTCAATATCGACGATATAGTCAACATCGGAAACTTTTGATATTACATCGTACGGACCTTTCCAAGAAATAAGAAGTCTGTTTTCCCTACAAGGTAGCAAGACAAATGCTTTGTCACCTGGACAAAGTTGTCGCAAGCATCTCTTTTTATTGGCAAATTGTCTTGCCTTCTGTTTCGCAAATTCAGAAGAAGCAGTTGCCAATTTGCATGCTTCAATAATCTTGTGTCTAAGTGCGATGACATATTCATAAGAGGATTTTGTGTCATCGACAATATTATCAGCAGTTATAAGATCATGAAGTAAGGACATAGGACCTCGCGGTTTCGCGCCAAAGACAAGTTCAAAGGGAGAAAATCCTGTATGTTCGTTGGCAACCTCTCTGTATGCAAAGAGAGCCGCGGGTAAAACCCTATCCCAATCCTGAGGATGATCTTCAGGTTATCTTACCTAATAGGTTTTTGAGAGTCCTATTTAGACGTTCTACCATCCCATTAGACATAAGATGATAAATACTACTCAGCGATCTCTCTATCTTAAGAGTCGACATTACTTGAGACATGGTATCCGATAGGAGTTGGGTACCATGGTCTGATAATATTTCTGCTGGAAATCACAGGCGAGAAAATATTAGCCAAAGAGCATCTGCAATATCAGCAGTAGTTATGCTCTTTAGAGGAACAGCCTCTGGTCAACGTGTGCACATGTCAACACACGTCAAGATAAATTGGTGTCCTCTAGCAGACTTTATTTTAAATGGACCAATGATATCTATCGCCACTTTTTGAAATGGTCGAATTATAATATCTGCAGCCTGAATAAGTGCAGCATGGCGTGGACCTTTGGATTTAACCTCTTGACATACCTTACAAGATCGACAATAGATCCGTATGTCCTTGTTCACAAAAGGCCAAAAGAAAGAAGCCAGAACTCTCGATTTAGTACGGGAAAAACCCATATGCCCAGCACACTGAGAATCATGAGCGTGCTGTAAGATTTTAACTCTCATATTTTTGGGCACAAGAATTTGGGAATGAATGGACTTAGCGGAGTCTTGTACCATACGTACAAGTACGCCATTCTTCATCGTAATCCAAGATTTACGATGTGTATCTTTATTTGGATCACCTTTTGTTGCTAACGTGAAGAATTTTTTAAGAGTAGGATCATCTTCCTGCTGTTTCATAAATGAATCACGAGAAATTTCCAAGGGATCATCTTGGATCTGCGCATCATTATCTTCAGAAGGCGAAGATTGCAGAATGTTAAGAGCTTGAGCCCTAGTAACTACTGCATTAGCAGGTTGCATATTGTTATTTTCCCAATCAGAAATTTGTTGTGGAGTGCATTCTCTCACTCCATGAATGCGACCGATGATAAGATCAGCGATCGGATTCGGCAGAAGACATGCATGCACATCTCCTATAAAGAAGGGAGTAGCAATGCTGACAATTGCAGTAGAGTACTTCTCCAATGTGCCACCAAATGTTACGCATTTGATTACTTTGCCAGTGGCTCGAGAAGGATCTATGAGTGACTACCTCACTCCAATGGTTGTGCACCCCGAATCGAAAAGAATTGATACCGGAGTACCATCTACTAGACCTCTATTGAAGACCAGAGCACCTCTTCCATCATGCGCGACTGACGCAGGAAGAGCAGGAAGAGGATGACCACAGCTTAAAGTAGAGACTGTGGTTGGATCGAATAATGTTTTGCATTGGGAGCACTGAGATGCTCTACCAAAATCAAAAGCAGAACATCCTACATTATTAGAGTCTTTTTTATCATTATTCTGACTACCGGCCTCATGGAACTCTTGTTGTGCAGAGTTAGCCTTATAATGAGATTTACCATGTCTTTTGTGTTGTGATCTACCTCGGTTATAATTGCCTCTGTAATTATTATTTCCTCTGTTATAACCCCTATTTGGGTTTGAATCATAATGTTCATGATCGTAATCATCATACTCATTATAATGAGTATCCCTGTAATGTTGGTTTTGTTGTTTCCATGAAGAACTTGGGTAGTTCTTATAGTTACTCCCTTTTCGGAAATTTCTATAATTATGGGCACCCCTGTATCGAGGACTGTCAGCCCGATTCCAGTTCTTCGAAGAAGAACCTTGATTTGAGTGGTTACCTTGGCTTTGATAACCATTCCAATTAACCTTTTTTGAGATTTATCTTGAGTTCCTTGGGACTTGTGTGAGTAATTATTATTGTATTGAGTTTCTGACGCAACTGGCATACCCTCTTTAATGTTAGTGTTGCTTAGAATCATGTCAGGATGTGCCGTGGCATATTGGTCACAATATTCTTCCATTTGTTTTAATGTACTTGGTTTACGCTCATGTAAAAATTCTAGAAATGGTTTATTCACCGAAGACATGATCTTGTCTCTGAGTAATAAATCCGTAAGAGCCTCAAATGTTTTCTGTGTTTTGGATAATTCAATCCAACGTGAAAATGTAAGAAGTGCATTTGCAATGAATTCTGAGAATTCTACACCTGTCTCAGGTCTCATTGTTTTAAACAAAAGACGGTAACCTTCCTCTGACAACTGATACTTCCCTATCAAGGCTGACCTGATAACATCATAGTTATCCTTGTCGGCCTCTTCAACCAACCATAACTTATTCAGAGAATCCCCTTTTAAATTTTCAGACAACTGATTCACATACTGTGATTTATCCACATTATGAGCTCGACAAGCACGTTCAAATCTCTCAAGCCAGAATGTTATATCGTCACTGGCAGAGTTGAACGCTGATACCTTAACCTTGTAAACAAAGGGTTTACCACTACCACTAGATGCCTGATTAACATTACTCATACTTGTCAATTTCAATTTCTCTAATTCAAACTCATGTTCTCTTATTGCTTTTCTCTCTTCAGCTTCTCTGTCTAATCTTTTTTGCTCTACAGCAGCAGCAGCAGCAGCAGCAGCAGCTTCTCTGTCTAGTCTTTTTTGTTCAACAGCAGCAGCAGCTTCTCTGTCTAGTCTTTTCTGTTCAGATTCTCTGTCTAATCTTTTTTTTCAGCCTCAGCTTGAAATTGTCTTTCCTCAGCAGCAGCAGCAGCTTTTTTTCCCTCAGCAGCAGCTTTTTTTTCTTCAGCAGCAGCTTGAGCAGCAGCTTCAACTTTTCTATTTTCTTTTTCCATTTCCATCTGGAATCTCTGTTGCTCCACCAGCATCTGCAATTTCTTTTGTTCAGCTTCTCTTTCCAATCTTCTCTCTTCAGCTGCAATTTTTCTCTCTTCAGCTGCAATTTTCCTCTCTTCAGCAGCTAATGCTTTGTCATATTGAGCCATTGTCCATTCTTCTAAGTCTTTACCGGTCTTATCAAAGGATTTTCCTTGTGTAATAAAGCAATCTAATGTAGACATCCTGTCTTATTAAATCAGTACCCTGAAAAAAAAAATAAATTACCTTATCCCACTTTAATGGGAGACAAGTCTATACTATAGCCTTAGTCCTAGTGAAAACCTGGTATAGTTATCTTGTTTATAATATAACCAATGATAACTTGAGTACCTGTGGAAAACAATATCGGTATATCCCAAACCCTGTGGGAGACAAGCCTTAAAAAGGTCTTGTATACTTCCTTAATGTAATCAATGATCACTTGAGTACCTGTGGAAAATAATATTTTCTATCCCAATCACTGTGGGAGACAAGCCTTACAAAGGTCTTGTACACTTCCTTAATAACAATAATAATCTTAAAGTACTGGTCTGTACTATAATATAAGTGTATTCAACTATACCTCATATATCATCTGTCAACTCAAAACATTCACAAAGGACAAACAAGAAAAGACAATATCAGAACATTTGCAGAAATCAAATTAAATTAATACAAGGAACTGAAGTAAATAATCACAGAGTCTGTGATGATAACTGCAATGAAATCAACAAGACAAATAACGCCACAGTGTATAAATATAAATTGTGTATAGAAATCAAAATAAGAAAAGGGTAGACCAACAAATGCAAACAAATCAAACAAAACTAAGGGACACTAAATTATTAACAAAAACAACGAAGAAAAGAACACCTCATCACAACTAACAGAAATAGCAGCAAATTGTTGCTAACAAATTTCCAATTAAGAAAATTTGTACCTATAGAATACTAGTACCAGACCAATGTCACTCGGCATACCTCGTACTAGTCACACAGAACATAAACTAATTTAATACATAACAAATAACATGTAAACATAAATACATGTAAAACATAAATGCATATAATACAATATATGTGTTGTGGAAAGAATGTGTTGCAAAGTATGTTTAGCTTTCACTTTGATGGCACAGCTTTTAATAAAAATAAACTGGCACTTTTAATCAATCTTAAATTATCTTATTACATTGTTCAATTTTTTTTTGAGCATGAGAAGATCCACCGATGAAATAACAACACTTATGTTCTTCTTTAGCAAGGTAATCACACACTGTAACAACCAAAAAGTTTATGTCCTTCAAAGTTATCAGCTCTGTACTGCGAAAAATATCAACAAGCATTGACCCAGATTCATTTCACTTGTCAGAACAGGTCAAGCTGACATCGACTGTATAGTTCCTACTATTGTTGATGTGTGTCACATTTTGCCAAAATACACGTTCTTGTTATACTTGGTGACTTCAATCATCAAGACTGCGAAAGCTGGACCCAGGAAACTGGCCTACCACTGTAGAATGTGGTAGTTTGACTGGCCACTACTGTAAAGTCCACTGTAGTGTACTGAGTTGATGATACCAGGCATGCTCCAGTCTACCCAGCTGTAAATGGGTAACTCACTCTAATCCTGAGTTAGGGAAGGCAAAGACAGCGAGGCAGTGTCTGCTATGGAATTACCGTCAAGTAATCGTTCCCCAGGTGGTACTGGTAGTCATCACTGTAAAGGGTAGAGTATTCTTCCTGCTCGTTACACATGAGACAGGCAAGTACAACAAAGGTCAACTCAACCGACGCAGGATTGTGTATGTATGGAGTGAGAGTGGAAACTACGCGAATGGTGTACTGTTCGATGTAGTTGATACTTGATACTAATTCACTCACACTCTTAGGCAAGTCAAAGATGTTAGGAACCGCAGTTGACGTTTCTATGCTTTCAATAATGACGCACACACTTGGACAGCACGGAATACAGTCATGAGAATGTTGACATAGCAAATCATTAGGTAGTAGTATAGTAGTACATTTCATGCAGCATTCAATATAATAAAGTCATTCAGTGTTCTGGCGTACTATTGCCGTATCCCCTAACTGACTGAACGCATCAGTGGGTATGTGTGTGTAAACATACAAAGGGGTTCACTGGAGGAACCTTTCCCTTGGCTAAGTTCTCCAGCTGTATATGTCAAATATTTAAATAACAAAGTTAAACCACAGTAGGGGTTTTCATCTTAATGAGATCTCCGTGCCACTGTCTGAATAGTAAGACTCATGATCCGTTCTTTGGACAGTGATCCATAATGATGACAGGAATACAAAATGGCCTCCTTCCCTGAGTTTTCGCTCACTCGCCCAGCAGAAGGATAATCATAAGCCAGAGTTCATTCATAACTTGAATATATAGGATTTCCTATAGTTTCCATACTGTCCCTTAGTCAGAAGGTTGCTTCATAAAGACATAAGCGCTGATGGAACCTGTCATCTTCATCAATCTATATTAAAGCGACCAACGATGCTCGAAAATACCATGTTTCATCTAGGTCTAACCATAAGGAGATCATCAAAGGAAAATCGGGTCTGGCTTTACCTGGAGTCCGAATCTAAACATAATGAAATACATGAGAAGAGTCTCTGACATCACACTCTTGCAGAGACATTCCTTCCTTATGGAAAAATCGTCCATAAATCACTTTAAACCTTTAACAGGACCAGCACTAGAAAACGCACCCGGCCATTACGACCGTCTATCTCGGAACTCACTACAACTCTCTAGGACAACGGATACCTCCGCCAGAGTTCGCTATAGTCCGACCTTAGCATACGAAGATATACAATATAAAACTAAATCTTCTTGTACTAGACAAGTAATACCTATAAATTCAGGCCATAAACATATTGAACAAGATCAATCTATTTTCTGGCCCTAACAAACGAGAACTAACATGACTTCAAAATTCATACGCCGAATCAAACGTATAAATCAATCATGGATTATCTCGCTTTCCCAAGGGAAGCATTTTCGTACACAAATAAATTATTAAATAGACATATCGCATTTTTGTAATCCGTGCATTCAAAAATATGTATGCAACAATGATGTAGTTAGTATTTAGTAGGAGTATGAAGGCATTATTGTTGACTGAGATATGTTTATTGTATGATTACACATATACTCAGACCTGCATGAACACACACACACACGCACAAACACACACACGGTCATTTGAGTGTATGTATTTGCATATTTTCACACATATGTATGTATTATTACGTAGATGATGTTTGTCCATTAGTACGATGCTAGTTTATTTTGTTTCATTTTATTTCAGAGAGTCCAGCAGTCTGTGCTGGGTTATTATATGGTGTTACGTAGAAAATACCTAAAAAGCTTGGTTATATGGTGTTGTATTGGAATTACCTACAAAGTAAACTTGAGGACAACAATGTTTCTGTATGATTCATGTGCTACATGATACGGTTTCAATAATAAAAGTGGGACCCCTGTCATCAAGAGTTTTTCAGTGACTGCGGAACGTGTGTGAAAGTAGGCCAGAGAGAGTGACGACAACATTACACACAAATCCTTATTCTTCTTCACACATCGTCTTCGCACCGTCACAAATGGCGTCGTCGGCAGGATACTGACAGACAGTGTACAGTGTAGTATAGATTCAAACGCGGAATGTTCAATGCTGCAAGAGAGCACTACAACCAGTGAGCACCAAGGATACCTGAGCTAAATCTTGCAAGAGTATTACAACACCCAGCACAGACGGAGCAGCACATCTGCCCAGTACATCTCCCCAGTGAAGATTCGCACCACCATAGGCCAAGCAAAGACTCACACCACCGCATAAAGATTCGAAACACCATAGGCCCATTGAAGAGTCGCACCAACGCAGACCCAGAGAAGAATCATACCACCCATTGAATATCTTAACAAACCAGGGACCAGCCGTTTGCAGTTATATCAATTTTCCTGCAATAGTATCCTTGCTAATGATATTCCATAACAACAAACAGGAACACTATTGCTACGCCAGTGTTATTATGCCAAACCAGTGGTAGACCTACCACGATTGACATTCAACCAGAGACTCAATCGTTTCACCAGGCAGCACCTAAAACTGCTACAGGCCGCAACAGCGAAGAGAAGACAAGAGCAAGCAAAAAAATAAGAGACACTTTCTGTTATTTATTGTAATATTATAATAAGTGTTTTTTTTCCATCTGTTTTTGCATTGTATTTTGCTAGCATCAAAGAAGAGTTGGCCACTCAAAAAGCAGCGGCTAAGAGACTTTATCAGGCCATAAATCGAGGATTCCTCAGCAAGAAAGAGGTTGGTAAGAAAACGAAGATGGCTGTATACCGCTCCACCTATGTCCCAGTCTTGACATATGGATGCGAGTCATGTGCAATGACTACAACCCACAAAAGCCAGATCCAAACCTCAGAAATGAGGTATCTGAGGAAGGTGGTTGAAGTAACAAGAAGAGACATGGTCCGCAACCAGACGATACGTCAAGGCCTAAAATCCCACCCGCTGCAGACCCAAATAGAACAGTCCCAACTAAGATGGTTTGGCTATGTCTGCAGAATGGGAGAAGATCGGCTACCACGACAAGCATGGGAAACAAAGAGCCAGGGATCCAGACCTCCAGGACGACCCAGAGTCCGCTGGGAGGACAACATTAGACAATCTTTGAAGGACCGAGGACTAGAATGGAACCAGGCCAGAAAGAAGACAGCTGATAGAATAGTCTGGCGCTCTCTCTTCCAAACATCTACACCTCACGGTAGAAGGGGAACGACTAAGTAAGTATTTTGCTAGGTTAGGGCTAGAGCAGTAAACTGTAGAAGATAGGTTAGACATTGTGTGGAATAATGTTACACCAGTAGTCTCTAGGGAATTACGGATACATGGCGGAGCCAAGGCCAGCCCTGAGAAGTTGCTCGAAATTGTTGAAGAAGCCTACAGCGAGCGACGTCTAGTCAATGAGATAACCAGGGATTTCTTTGCCATGAGTCAGGGGCCTAGATTATCAGTAATTGAATTCTCTCACATATTGCATGAATTATTTCTGAGGTTGAATGCAACGCGCGTGAAGAAAGGCTTGGCTCCCGTAGACCAATCCATGCTCAGGGATCGTTTTATTGCCCAGCTTAGTAATGATCTCAGCAGGGCATTTGTGAAGGAACATGTGCTAAAGAATCCTGATGTCTCATTTAGGGAAGTTAGGGACTATGCCCTTTTTTGGGAAGGTAAAAAGCATGATGCACCAATGCAGGTAGCCAGTGTGGAAGCTCACAATGAAGAGGAGGCACTGAAATCAGAAGTAGCTAGTCTAAAGTCCCAGATAGCACAGGTTGCACAGAGTATGGCACCAGCACAAAAGGAGACGCGAAGAAAAAGGAAACAGTGCCAACCGCGTGAAAACCTAGAGCAGAACCAAGGTTTGGATCAACTGGAACCAAAACTAGACCTTCCTGCAAGTGAGAGTCAGGCAGTTGATAGTGAACGCAGTGATTTAGAGGTAAGTAAAAACACAGATGCACCAAAAAGGCGGCAAGGATTTTGTAAATGGTATAATGTCGACAAAGGATGGGGATTTATTACACCGGATGATGGAGGTGTTGATGTTTTTGTACATCAGACTAAAATTTTCAGAAAGGGATTCCGTAGTCTGGAGAGAAATGAAAAAGTAGAATTTGACAGCAAACCATCTTTTCAGAGTATTGAAGCGGTCTTTGTATGCGGCATTGGCGGCCAGGAATGTAAGGGCAGCAGGAGGCGACCCATGGCACAGAGGAAGCCTAGAAAAATAAGATGCTACAATTGTGGAGACTTTTCAGACCACATGGCAGCCAAATGCCCTCGGGGCCCGCTTCCGAAGCGATGTTTTCAGTGTAAGTCCCCAGAGCACTTGATATCGGTTTGTCCCTCAAAGAGCGCCCTCTCGAAACGTACGGACACATCTAGGTTGCCTTCAGGGTGCAGGCCAAGAGATGGCCGTGACAACTGTTACCTTGAGGGCGCAAAGAAAAGCGGTCAACGTTCAGAAGACGAAACGAATCTGAAACAGATAGGAAAGAATACACACCGGCGCTCCGGAGAGGACACCAATCTAAATCAGATTGGGGGGAATGCACGACAACATCGATGGAAAACCAGTGTACAACATGTTGGAAGCAATCCCCCGCCAAGGCCGACAACTGCAGGCACTAACTCGCTGAACTCTCAACTAAGTTGCGACGCTGTACGAGCGGACAATTCTCCCAGACCTCGACACGGAAAAAGACAAACTTAGAACTGATAATGGAGCAGAGTAGGTTTGTGGGGACCACCAAAAATTTAGGGGCGGAACATGTGACCGTGTGGCCAGAAAGGTGTAATTTTTGACTGAGTAATAGTTGTCGATCTTGTCTACGGTGTATATTTGTGCTCATGTTGGCATTCTCACACGGGAATGGGCGATTGAAACGAAACACACCTTTGCCATCCGTGAAGTAGACAAACGTGTGAGACGCAGATGTAACAGGAGACAGACATCGGTTGTTAGACATCCTGGCGCGGTCTAATAACACATCTTGTTGAGCACTAAAACCGTGAGGTGTGACTCCAGGCAAGTGATATCGTGGGAATGTAATCATTAGTGGGCGGACCTATTGTGGACGTCTAGGAAGATACTCTTGACTAAGATGTGATCTCGTGTCATCTATACTGAGCACAGGACTCCTGATTTGCTCCCTAGAGGGATGGGTGGAGTTTTCCCTGACATTTTGACGTGGCGGCTATCATGTGGTACAGGGGTGGAGATGAAGAGTTAAACTGAAACAGTGAGAGGCTTCAGTCAGAGAGTCGAGTCAAAGTTGAAAGGTAGGCTGATCGTCTTCCATGTGCGGTATGCATCCTCGATACGATACACCAGTGAGGTAGAGGTTTTGATACGCATATGTTGCGTCTGTGCTAAGAGAACAGACGACATAGAGGTATGCTTGCATATAAGTACATTTTTATAATACTTTAGATTTAGTAATATTAGACTTTCAGGTTTAGAAGTTAAAGCTTTGTAGCGTTTGTCTATCTATAGCTTGATAGAAGCTGACTGGCGACTTATGTGTATTTAAGTGTAATTTCACGTATATCTCATCGCTATTTTCAACAGTGAGACTGTGTGTTAAACGTGTAAAGTACTAAGTGATTTTATAAGAGGAATTCTAGTGTCGCAATGCGCTGTAAACAGATTTGTAGTTATTACCATTATTATTATTATTTGTGTAGTGTTAAGTAATAGTTACATTGCATTCTTGTGAGCCGTAAGTGTGGTTAATTTTACATCAGTGATGATTGTGAGAGAAAGATTAGCGTACCCTCTAGCTCCGTGAGTAGCCTATGCCTATTACATTTAGTATAGAACTGTGAGAATATAGTATATATCTGCTTGTTCTTTAGAGCAGCTAGGCATCTTACATACTGATAAATTGATGTGTTTAGACCAGTGAGTTGTGTATAATATTTCATCATGGACAGAAGTGCCTCATTTAAGTTTTCTCTCGCATATATTTATTGTATGATTACACATATACTCAGACCTGCATGAACACACACACACACGCACACACACACACACACGGTCATTTGAGTGCATGTATTATCATATTTTCACACATTTGTATGTATTATTACGTAGATGATGTTTGTCCATTAGTACGATGCTAGTTTATTTTGTTTCATTTTATTTCAGAGAGTCTAGCAGTCTGCGCTGGGTTATTATATGGTGTTACGTAGAAAATACCTAAATAGCTTGGTTATATAGTGTTGTATTGGAATAACCTGCAAAGTAAATTTGAGGACAACATTGTTTCTTTATGATTCATGTGCTACCTGATACGGTTTCAATAATAAAAGTGGGATCCCTGTCATCAAGAGTTTTTCGGTGACTGCGGAACGTGTGTGAAAGTAGGCCAGAGAGAGTGACGACAACATTACACACAAATCCTTATTCTTCTTCACACATCGTCTTCGCACCGTCACACTTGGATACTCTTAACAGTAGCCTTGTTTGGCTACTCATCTGGTATAATGAAGCCGGTTCCACTCTTGGCCTTGCAGGAAAGATTAACTGAACTTCCTCCAGGCAGTAGGTACTTGGTGACTGGCTCTCTGAACTCAAAAGGCGCTTGCACTAGTAGTTCCTTCAGTAGTGGCTGACTCATTTATATGTATTTTTGTTGACATGATATAACCTGAAACATATTGGATTAACCACTATATTCTCTATCACTGTCCCTTTATTATAGATGTAGGGGATGTGAGACAGTTTTCAGACAATGTACAAGCAGACGCACAGGGCACAATAGCAGTAATAACATAATCCAGTTCACCGTGACTATATCTTACTCTAATTCCTTGGTTATAGCTATCTGTCCATGATTCGCCTCATACATTTATTTGTTCGTGTGTAAAATACTAAGTGATATCTCAAACAATACATTAAAGTAATTCTTTTCATCCTTTCCTATGTTCCTGGTGTGTGGTCCATTCCTTCAAGAAATAATTCTTTAAATACTTTTCTAAAACTATAGACACACTTCTGATGCCATTCTCAAGTATTTGAATATATATTGGCTTTTCATTTGCCTCCAGAAATTTACACATAGTTCAAACACATCTACACACTTCCTAACGCACACTGTAATTAATCAATAGAAATATATATATATATATTCTTTCTTACCCTCAGACACATACAGTCGAGCTGTTGATGGTTATAATGGTCTGTTCTCAGATACAGAAAGCAAAGGCACTCTTCATTAACACATTTAGCGCTCGCTGTGATTTTCAAAATATTATGGCCTCGATTTGCATAATGCATTTTCTTAAATAGGTCACATCCGGCGACAAAGAGAACAACTGCCGAAGAGTGCTTGAGTTCCCAAAATGTATGCATAATTTTGTCTCGATGTGCAAATATGAAAAACTAAGATTTTAATTATCTTAATTATTCCTGAAGCGATTTTTATTCATCTAAGGCTTAAAATATGCCCTGAATTAATCTTCATCCATCTAACTAATTGACTTTATTTTACTTTCTTTAGTTTTATTCTATGCGTAGCCTAAACAGCAAACTTTTTGACTTGCCTGATGTCTCGATGCATTTCACTCGAGATTTCTCCCTTCCTATAGCATTTCCCTTGGAAATCTTTGCACAGACCCATAGATGAACATTCCTATGTGTAATCTCTTGACCTCTGCCATGCAGTACTTCGCTCATAAGTCTGTAGTTAAATTCCACATCCCATGGGTCTGCACAGATTTGAGACTCCGTGCTGAATGCCTAATCGTTATTTGTAAACAACCGAACATTGACGGCGTTTCATTGGTTCGGCTAGCCTATAGTATTTATAAAGTATGCTGTGCAGTTTGGGTAGAGAATGACGTGTTGTGAATCAGATTTCACGACAGTCTACCTCTGCCTCTCTTGCCCTGGGGGTTCCAGAACAAGGACTGCCTTGTAATGCTATCAACATGCTTCCTCAGTGTGTGTGTCCTATCGATGGCTATCGTCTTTTTCTCATCTCTTGTTCCACTGGCACTTGTCTAGTTCTTGTCATCAGTTCCACGTTGGTAACCTTGTCATACCATTTTAATCCTTCTACTCTACGCAAGCACCCATTTATGAAAGTCTGTAGTTTTTCTGTTGTTGTCTTTGTTGTTCTCCATGTCTCAGAGCCATACAATAGGACTGACTTCACATTTGAGTTGAAGATTCATATTTTCGTGTTGGATCCGATTTTTCTTCATCTCCATGTATTTCCCAATGCAGTGAAAGCGCCTCTTGCTTTTTGTATTCTTATTTTGATACCGCTGTCTGTGTACGATTCTACATCTTGTAGTGGCGTTTCTTCAAGTTCAATCCTGTTATCATTACCTGCATTTATTCTCATTGTTTTGTCTTTTCCCTATGTATTTTCAGACCCAAGTGCTGTGACCTCTCATTGCGTTTTTTTCAATCTGTCATGCATCTGATTACGGTTATGGGACAGAAGTGCCAAGTCATCAGCGAAATCCAGATCATCCAACTGCTTAGTAAGAGTCCATTGGATTCCATTTCTGTTGTGTGTTGTCGATGTTCTTATAACCCAGTCTATTGCTAGTAAGAAAGGAAATAGAGACAAGAGGCATCCCTGTTGCACTCCCGTTCTTATCCAAAACGGTTCAGTAAGCTGTCCTTCATGAAGAATTCTGCATGTCATGTCTTAATATGTTTTCTTTATTAAATTAATCATCTTCAGGGGAACTCCATAATGCCTCATCAATTTCCAAAGTGATTCTCTGTCTACACTGTCAAATGCCTTTTCGTAGTCTACAAATCTGATGTGTAGTGGTGAATTCCATTCTAGACTTTGTTCAACTATTATTCTCAAAGTGGCTATCTGGTCTGTACAGGATCTTTTTTGTCGAAAACCTGCTTGTTCATCTCTCAGTTTTTTGTCTATGGACTCAAGGATAATCCGATTTAATACTTTTCCTGGCACTGATAGTAACATTATTCCTCTATAATTTGTGCACTCTTGTAAATTGCCCTTCTTTGGCAGCTTGACCAGATATCCGTCCTTCCATTCTGCCGGTATATCTTCCTTTTCCCAGACTTTACTAAGTAACTTATATAACATCTTTGTAGCTGTGTCGATATCTGCTTTGATAACCTCTGCTGTAATGCCATCTGTTCCAGCCTCTTTTCCATCTCTTAGAAGCTTTATGGCTTTCTTTCTTTCTTCCTTCGTTGGTCTTTTACAGTTAATGTGTAGCTCTTCTTATGCTGGCTGGATTTCTGCGGGGTTTTGTGGAGCTGGTCTATTGAGAAGGTCCTCAAAATATTCCGTCCACTTTTTCATTTGCTCTTGTATATTGCTGAGCAGTTTTCCATTCCTCACTTTTATAAGGCAACTTGTTTGCTTGTATTTCCCTGTTTCCTGTTAGCTTCTTTGTGTTGTTATATAGTTCTCTCATATTTCCTTTGGCTGCAGTATCTTCTGCCTCTCTTGCCAACTCCTCAATATACTTCCTCTTTTCTCTTTTGATACTTCTTTTTACTTCTTTGTTTGCTTCTGTGTACACTTCTTGAGCCTTGACTTTGGAACTTCTGGTTTTGCTTGTGTTTAAATCTGCTTTCTTATTTTTTCTGTCTTTTATCTTATTGATGGTTTCTGTTGTTATCCATGCTTTTTTTTTTGTCGCTTTTCCCAGTATTTCTTCACATGTCTCATTCCATACAGTTCTTATTTGCTGCCAATAGTCTTCTGTATTCTCTACACCTTCCAGCTGTTGGAGCACCTGGAATTTGGTGGATAATGTGCCCGCAAATTTGTCTCTTGTTACTTTATTCCTTTGATGTCCTACATTAAACTGTTGTCTATAACTTTGCATTGTTGCATATCTCTTGAGTTTTATTTTTACTTTGGCTATCAGAAGGTAGTGATATGATGCCACATCCGTTCCTCTATATACCTTTACATCCTGCAATGATGATCTAAACTTCTTTGTTTATGAATATATATGGTCAATCTGATTTTCTGTTCTATGGTCTGGTGATATCCATGTTGCCATGTGTATTCTCTTATGTGGAAACATGCTTCCTCTTATAGCCAGTTGATTTTAAGCACAGAAGTTTGAGAATAGTTCCCCATTTTCATTCATTATTCCTAGCCCATGTTTTCCCATGACTTCTTCAAAGCCGGTGTTGACTTTACCTATCTTTGCATTCATGTCACCTATCAAAATTGTGATGTCTTTTTACTTTCTCCATAATTTCCTGCAGTCTTGTATAAAATGCTTCTTTCACAGACTCTTCTTTGTCATTAGTTGGTGCATAATATTGGATGACATGTACATTTATTTTCTTTTTAGCTGTTTATATATATATATATATATATATATATATATATATATATATATATATATATATATATATATATATATATATATATATATATATATATATATATATATATATATATATATATATATATATATATATATATATATATATATATATATATATATATATATATATATATATATGTATATATATATATATATATATATACGATTATATATTGGTATTTAATAACAAGGTTGAATTTGAAGAAACACCACAACAAGATGTAGAATCGTACACATAACTTGACAGCAATATATACAAAGTTGGAGGGACAGACAATGATATCAAAATAAGAATACAGAAAGTAAGAGGAACTTTCATTGCACTGGGAAATATATGCGC
The DNA here is from genome assembly GCA_024509875.1 of Oreohelix idahoensis. Classification (NCBI taxonomy): domain Eukaryota; kingdom Metazoa; phylum Mollusca; class Gastropoda; order Stylommatophora; family Oreohelicidae; genus Oreohelix; species Oreohelix idahoensis. Next base: position 37,856 of record JAMPIV010002756.1, on the reverse strand, counting down.
ATCAAGAGAAATCGGTTCCAACACAAAAATAAGAATCTTCAACTCAAATGTGAAGTCAGTTCTATTGTATGGATCTGAAACATGAAGAACAACACAAACAACAACGTAAAAGCTAGACTTTCATACATGGGTGCTTGTGTAGAATCGAAGGCTTAGAATGGTATGACAAGGTTACCAGTGTGGAACTGATGACAAGAACCAGACAAGTGCCAGCGGAACAAGAGATGAGAAAAAGACGATGGCGATGGATAGGACACACACTGAGGAAACACTGCTAGCATTACAAGCAGTCCTTGTTCTGGAACCCGCAGGGCAAGAGAGGCATAGGTAGACCAAGAAGTACATGAAGAAGAGAGCTGGAAACAGAAGTGAAAATGATGAGGAGAACGTGGAAAGAACTTGAGATTAAATCTCGTGACAGGAGGACGTTGCATGTCTGTGCTGAAGGTCTATGCCACTTGAGGAGCGGACGGTTATGAATGAATGAATATATATATAGCGCACTGACGTTTCAGAAAACCGTGTATCAGAAAAAAAATTAAACCATTGAGACAGCAGATGCATTCACAAATAAATGCAGTACATTGTGCTTGTTTGTGCTTTAAAATTATCCACTCTACTGTAAGACGCATATAGTACTTAATTATTTTGTGTGAAGATTTTATTAGAGGATGCTTTTATTGGTCAGCATATTGTTTATTTCAATAGTGTATATTAATAAGAGGCATGCCTGATGTATGGAGTTATCGATTTTTTATTTACTCAGATTCCATGCTCCAGTGCTCATCTTTGGAAAGCCCTTGGTTGTGATGATACATTTTTGTTAATAGTATGATGATTACTTTCGATATATTAGAGGCTCGATAAGTGTCTTTAAAATATGGATAAGCTATGATGCTCCTGGGAATTTAATTTAGCTTGTGAGTTTATTGGATGTATTAAAAACGAATAATCCTTGACTTGCTATGTCAATAGACTAAATTATCTGCGTTAAAAGTCCTTTAGTGTTTGAAGAGAATAAACTGTATCTACTGTATACTATGTTGAATACATTTGAAACAGTAAAGAAGTTTGTTTTTGTTTTTTAGGGGAGGAAGGGGGGGGAGGGGAGGGGGCGGAATGGGTGGGGGGAGGACTGATGAAGTATCATGAAAAATATTGTTTATCGTTGGCTTTGCTGTAATGTCCATAATTGTCATAGTATATGTCATGGGTAGATTACCAGACTTCAGCTTCGTCATTTAAGCTATGAGCATGTTTGGCTGACCAACGGGCTGATCACCCGTTTGCCAGTCACTTCGATTACGGAAACAACAGCAAATGGATTGATTTGCCGTTGCCCTAAAGACGCCAATAGGCGTGATGGGAAACAATGGCAAAGAAAACCTATTTGCTGTTGCCCTAAGACGCCACTAGGCGTAATGGCCACTGACTGCTTTGACGGTCGGTGGCTAAGGACGGAAGAAGAAGATGTTTGGCTGAGCTCAAGCCATTGTTATCAGCTCACATCATCATATCTGTTACTGTACGTGATTCCCAGACATATATCTTTCATACAAACTGCTATCTGCCTGAATTCACAATAGCAGGATAGGCAGATAAAGACTCATCTAAGCTAGAATATCACACACGATGAGCAGGTGCACTTAATTAAAGGGGTACACAAATAGTTCGCTATCCCTTTATTAACAGTAACAACATAAACAAAACACGGCGTGAATGTACGTGATCAATCGCATAATACAGAACTAACAAGATACATTACATTTCAATGGTGAACACATCATGTCACATGGTACAATTAGAAGCAGGTCGCTAAAACCGAGCATGGGATAGAATTTATGTCTACAGACTAATATATGAAAGCTATAGTGCGGTAACCATGGAAACCAACCTGCAATCAAGTCGTCACTGAGCAGCAGGGATACAACATACCCTCTCATAGCAATTCTGTAGCCAAAAGTGTAATGTCTGTCCCGCTGGCTATGTGACTAAACTTCGGGATTTGGCGGATTAGGCACGAATGTCATGTTTTCGACTTTGTCCCCATCAGCTCCGTGGTCAAGTGATCGGATCATGCCCGAATTCACGCAGACTGCCCATCTTCTCATACGTAAACATTAAGATCCCTTTATAGCCTCTGACGGAGCAACGCTGGAAAACGGTTGTCGTAAAACGTGTCGTGACATTCTTTAACAGGTATACGTTAAGTGTTATCCCTTGAATAATATCACATTCGAGTTATCAACTTTGTGTCTTTATCTTTATAAAGACTAGCTTTATTTGAAACAACTTTTCTTGAAACAGCTGATTCATTATGTCCCATGCAGAATAGCTGTCGAAAAGCGTCTCTGTACCTACTGCTCATGTAGTAGTAGATAAAAATGTTTCCAGATGAATTTATGGATTCCATAATTATACCGAACCCTACAACAATTATCATCGCAGCTCTATGTTTGCCATCCATAGACAAGTCACGAACGGTGGACATTCCAAGAAACAAGATGTTGATTGGTATGTAACAAGAGATAAAAAGTGTCGATATCATTACAACCATTTTGGCCACCTTTCGGTTACGGTTAGAGACATTGTCAACCTGTTTAGAAGTTGTAGACTTCTTTCGCCATTTTGTGATGCTACCTAATTTAATGACTAGTGAAGCTGTACAGATAATGAGGACCACAAAGGCGCTGAATGGAATACACACGTTGTTGATTGCGAAGGATATCGTCTCCACGCTTCCCTTATCTTTAGTGTATATAAGACCAAGAATAGTTTTGTTTCTTGCTGGAGAGTACACCATGGCCAGTTTGTTGACCACATATAAAGGTGCAACGCTTGACAAAAGGATGATGAAAACGCAGACGATGATGACGAATACTCGCTTAGAAGTAATGATCCTTTTTACCTGGCGAAGAGAGATATAACAAATCACAGTACTCAGCACATCACTTAAAGTTTAATATCTAAGATAGATTTATGAAACACTATAAAGGCAAGAACATAATTACTTGTTTCTTTTACTCGAAAGAATAGAAAAAAATGGTATTAGTTACATATGTATAACTCCGCGTTGCTATTAATGTCATTAAGTGTCACTATTGGAGATTGGCGGGAGAACAATCACAACCGGGGGAAATGAAATATATTAGAAAATGTATTGGAGAAATTCCTAATGCCGTAGGGTGAAAGCGAAAATATGAGAATTTAATATAAACAGCTCTATGCATCAACTTTAACGAAAGAAGAAAAAAAGTTAAGCGTGACGTCAGAAATCCACTGCAGTGGACATACTCGTATATATACAAGTATATGTCCCGCGGTCGTCTTTTGAGAACAAAAAACAGAGGCAAGTAGGGGATTCCTTATTGCAATCTGATACACCCCCATTATGTATGGTATAACGGGTCACTATAGATCTGGCATATCTCAGTTAGTGATTAAATGTAGCTGGTTCCAAGACGTCCGCACTAAGTGGAAGTAAGTGGAAGTAAGTGCATTTCAGTGCATAATCAGCTGGCGTTAGAAGTTACATACTGGATCGAAGAAAGACTACAGATAGTGAAAGATTAAACTGGGCAACATGAAGAATGTCTTTCTAGCTCTCAAGGTAAATACCTTACAATTCACTTGACAACTATGCAGTGAATGACTACATGTGGCTTAACAGCTAGATAACAATTGTACATATATAGAGGGTTAAAGCGCTGGCCTCTGGCGGCAAAGGTGCAGAGTTTGAAACCCGATGGCGACACGCTCCAGTCTTCCTTAGCTGCAAATAAGTACCTGATTCTGCGCGTGAAGCAGAAGCAGCAAATAAGGCACCTGATCACGTGACCTGTCGATGTTTGACCTATGTATAACATTTCACACTTCTACGGCAGTATCTGCCATGGGACTACATTTGTATACATAGTACAGAGAATATACGCACATTTTTGCAAACCGGTTTACTCAAAACCTTTTATAGTAATCTATACGAAAACTATTAGGACGTCAGGACAAATACAAGTTGCTGGGAAAAGTTAAAGATATACAAAAAATTGTTAACATAATCAAACTAGTTATATATCTTTAAAATAGCACAATCGCAGTAGCCTTCTACAATCATAACCAACTATGGGAATGATGCATTTTTGAGCAGTAGGCTTTTTTTATAATGGTGTTCCATTTGCGTGTTCTTTTCTCTTCTGTTTGTTGTAAAGGCTTCTTTTCACCCAATCTGAGGTGGCGCCGTAGACAACATCCCTACTTGATGCAACCATCAGCTTCATCCTCCCAGGTTGATGGTTTTCTGTCCAGTCTCTTCATGTTTCTTTTGCCCATATCTTAGAACATCAGCTGCGATCGCCTGACAGTTCTTTTGCAGTCTGCCAGTTGTTTGCAGAAAAAAAAAATCTTTAGGGATGCGACCATCTTCATGCCACGGACGTAGTCAACCCAGTGTAGGCTCTGCTCTCTAAGCAGTATTTACAGGCTGTGAAGACAAGCACGTGACAGCAACTTTGTCACTTTGTCCTTCCAAGAAATACCAAGGATGTGGCGGAGACACAGTAGATGGAATGTATTGAACTTTTTTTCTTGCTTGGCAAAACGTGTCAATGTTTCGCTTCCATATAGAAGCATGCTCGTGACGCAGGCATCCCCGTGTTGTGCCGACACCATAGGGTGAAACTAGAGTGTTCTTTCCGGTGCGCAAACATGGTACACAATCACAACAATAGTTACAACTAATTGGTCTGTTAACACTGCAGTACACACCTTCAACGGAGCTGTTATACACAGGCATCTCTCCAATGTGATTAAGGCTGTGATCCAACCTGTCACCCGTGCAAATGCTGCATGTGGCATGCCGCTTGTCAGATATTGAAACTTCACTGAGTCAAACGGTAAGTCTAGAGCGCTGAACGCTGGAGTAAAACCAATGTTTGTCCATACAAGCGATGTAAGACATCCCAAATCAGAGATTGCCAAACCTGGTGATGGGAGTTCAATATAAGTCTTCAATATTTCTTTTGACAAAGATAATTGAATCTAGCCTAGACATTAATAACAGTTTCAACATTAGATGTACTTGGACAAACTAGGAAATTGTATTTATAACACGTTTTGTCCGATATTTTGAATTATTATAGGAAAGTTGTTGATATATTTTGAGCTCACTTAGCAATTCTTCTTCTACCCTGGCGTGTAGAGGTTTGCCAGATAGAGCGCCAGACTATCGTTTTGACTGTCTTCCTCCTGGCCTGGTTCCATTCTAGTCATGGGTCCTTCAAAGATTGTCTAATGTTGTCCTCCCAGCGAACTCTGGGTCGTCCTGGAGGTCTAGATCCCTGGTTCTTGGTTTCCTATATGTGTTATGATAGCTGATCATCTCTCATTCTGCACATATGACCTAACCATTGCCATTGGAATTTTTATTTTCACTTTGGTCTGCATGGGGTGCGTTTTGAAGCCACGCCGTATTGTCTGATTGCCGGCCATGTCATTCTTGTTTTGTTAACCACCTTCCTCAGATATCTCATTTCTGAGGTTTGGAGCTGGCTGTTGTGGGTTGTAGTCGTCGCCTATGGCTCGCCTCCATAAATCAAGACTGGATCATTGGCGCAGTGATATATAGAGTTGCTTCGTCTTCTTGTCAATTTTCCCTTTGCTGAGCAACCCTCGATTATGGACTGAAAATATAGTCTCCAAACTGCTGCTCTTCGGGAAGCCAACTATTCTTTGATGCCACCCTTCCAGTACATGACACCTCCAAGGTATTTAAAATGGTTGACCTGCTCCAGGACCTGGTCTCCTAGCAAAATCTGATGCCTTCTATCCTTTTGAGATATCACTTTGGTTTTGGTTTTAGAGCTGCTGATGACCATCCATCTCTTCTTCAGCTCTTCCTTCCAGACCTGAAGGTATTTTTGAAAAAAATATGTGCGTGCATTTTGTTCAATAATAAAGTGCATTTTAAGTTTGCTTTTATATTGTTATCTCTATCTGCCAGGGAAGGAGGCGTCTTTGAGCCCCCTGGCGAGTCAACAGGATGGTTGATGATTAAACACCCTCTAGACGAGTTGGTGAATACTGAATGTACAGCCGTAGACCTAAACAGAATGTTGTCTTTCCGCCTTAATTGTTTAAGTGGTGAGGGTAAATTTTCTGTAACAAACACATCTATCTATATCTTTATTACATGATATCGGGCATCGTCTCAATAGAGACGCCGACGACTCTTCCGCACCAACAGCTTTGAGTTGCAGATTTTATAATACTTCTTCTTCTTTGATACTTAGCCGCCGACTGTCAGTGCAGTCAGTTGCCATCATGCCTGGTGGCGTCTTGTAGGGCAGCAACAAATTGCATCCACCTTGTTCGGATTTTATAATACTTTAAGATCTAACAGAGATTCCATGTACTTAAACCACTGAATGAATTGGGAGCAACTGTCGCAGTGTCTTGTGTGCTGTCATTAATCAAAACATAATCCATAGAAACGAGAACAAATGTAATCTTGGTTCAAGATGAACCACCTCTTCCAGTATGGAACATCATATCTACACCTGATCGTCATAAAGCTACTGTTAGCAAAACTTAATGGTAAAATACAACTTCATAACAGGAAACTGCTGTACTACAATACTTCTGCGGTGTGTAATATTTAATAAAATGTACATAATGAGATATTGACGTAATGAACATTCGATCACTGGGATTATTGTAACCGCTATACATCGAAGCATCTGAAGAACGTTCTGGTAACAACACAGGATCTTTTTTTTTGTGTGGTGGGGGGGGGGGGGGGGGAGAACAAATTGCACATGTATCTTCAGCTCTGCCCTCCATTACGGTCTTCAGTAAGATGTTATCCCTCCATTACGGTCTTCAGTAAGATGTTATCCCTCCATTATGGTCTTCAGTAAGATGTTATCCCTCTATTACTGTCTTCAGTAAGATGTTATCCCTCTATTACGGTCTTCAGTAAGATGTTATCCCTCCATTACGGTCTTCAGTAAGATGTTATGTCTGTTTAAATGGACAAAATATTTTAGCTGTCAAATTTGGATCATATTCATTTATTCTCTTTTCATTCCTATGTTTTCTAGCAAATTTTAATTTGTTTTCTTCTGTTTCCAAATATTGACATTTCGAGAGGTCAATTCTTTCTTCCAGTACCTTGTTCATTGCCCATGCTTCTATACAATGCAGTAAATGAATAAAATATATATATATATAACATTTGTTAGTTCTTAGTTTTAATAAGAGAGTTATTGTTTAGATGTCAGAATGTGTCTCATGTTATTGAATGTAGTTCAGGCCATTCCTTTTATCTTCTTGTTTACTTTTTCACGTATGACATCCTATGTTATTTTGTGACCAAAACATTGAGAATTTCTTGATTTGTTCCATGGATTTTCTTCTCCTTAGTATTGGCGTATCGTCTGCTTTGCTAATTATCGTAGTCTTCGTTTATTTTTATTTTTATCAATGCCAATATTCAGTCAATATTCCTGAATTTCATTTATTAATAGTAATTTACATTACGAGAATCCCACGGCTTTTGGACCAACACAAGCGCAGAACAAACTTTTCCAAATCCTTCTTCTTCTTCTTCTTCTTCTTCTTCGTACAGTCTCAGACGTCAACTTGAATGTTTTCAAAGAAAGCAGTGATCAGCTTGAGGCTATTTGTATCTCCATAGAGTTTTTCAATAAATGGTAATAGTGACGGCCATTATGTGCTTTCTCTGTTCCACATATGTTGGGCTACTTTTAAGCATTAATACTTTTAATGCTTTTTAAGCATTACAGTAATTTTTTTTTCCAAATCCAAGTCGCTAAATAATGACATGCATGGTATTTAGAAATACTTTACTATCTGTAAAAACCAGGTCAGGAGCATACATCAACAGCTTCGAAGTATCGGTACTAAGAGAATTAAGAATATAAGTGAAGACAGCAAAAAAAAAGTCTTTAAAAATACCAAGTAAGATTTAGCCTTACTAAAATATATACAACAGTTAGTTCGCGATTTATTATTACAGTATAGAATAGAAGTGTCAATGAATCAAACATAAAATGATATACCATCAAAGAGCTGCAGAGACAAAATGATTACAAGATGTACTTTTACAACGGATGGCTCAACAAAGAAATGACTTTGAGAAAAGAATGTAAAGACTAAAGAAAGAAAATATAAACACATGTAATGCAACAAAGGAAGTCTGACTAAACTAATGCTGCTCTAACAGCAGCAAAAAAAAAAAAAACTATGGAACAAATTATGACCTAAAAGCAGAAGAAAATAAACGTTTACAAAAAAAAAAAAAAATCAAATAAATAAAAAATACAAAAACACAAAGAAAATACAAAAACAATATTACAAATAAACGAAAATATAACGCAAAGCAGTTGTAACTAGAATTAATAATATATACAACGATAGCCAGGTCATTGTGCAGCCATGAGAGCTCGACATTTCATAGGCAGCCTATGCTCTCCAGTACCTGAAATGCAAAGAAGAATTAATAGGAGCATCAGAGTTAAGAACATATTCGTTGCAGCTGGCAACATCGCCGCACTGCAGTTAACACTACGATTGTGTTCATGTTATCTTTAATCAAATATGGACATTTCACTTTTTCAAAATCGTACCTAAAAGACTGACGTTAACTGGATCATTGAAACCCTGTTTTACAAAACAGACTATGTTGATGATGTTTGTCCCAATACCGACAATATCGATGGCTTGACAAACGACGGTGTACATAATCCATCTAAAAACAATTATTAATGAGTCATTTATTATAATATCAGAGATGTCCTCAATACTCGTAGGTATAACAGCTGAATTTGAAACAGGTGACTTCTCAGATATTGTCGACATGGCCTTTTCATTCAAGCTGCTGGTGTGTTTGAAAACGTCACTAAAAGTAAGAGATTTTGTGAAGTCAGTGTCTTTAAGTTTAGTTCGGTATTTAGCTGATACATTATTTTGTTATCTTCATCTCTTTTTTTTTTCGCTTTTAACGGAGAATGAGGCCACACCAATCCCGTGCTCCTTTGATAGAAAGTTCCATCAAAACATTTGCGTCTACAATGATGGTTTATGTAACAATATGCTTTACATCACGAGGTCCAAACGTCTATGCACAAACTCATAATAACCGACTTGTTACGACATAATTGAAGGAACAGTAGCCCTATTATTTCTGCGATCGGCAAATACAGAATATTAAATTATTAAATTCAAAGTGAGAAACATTTACGTGACAGTCTTGTTTTGAAATTACAACACATATAACAATTACTAAACATATGAAAAATAAGCAAGCGAAACTAAATGTGTATAAAGAGATGATTATATGCATTGCAGATTATACATTTATGTCCCTGAAAAAACTTTCAAGACAGGCAATTAATGGAAATTGTAATAGATCAATACAGACATAAACTACATGAATTTTTCTATAAAGACATGAAAGTTAATAACTAAAGTTATGATTGTATGGGACTATGTTCATCTTTTAACTTTTGATCATTGATCATCCGCGCTTGCTAATCATTGAGTGTCGCAGTATGTACTATACTTAAGCTTTCTGAAACATTCCGATGGTAAAGCAAGTGTCTTTGGACTACTAATATATTGACCCTCTTAAGTTTCACACGGGAACATAGTTATTACCCTCTCCTTTATATATTTTTGAATGACAAACTATACATGTTTTCATCAAAGTATGACTAAATCACTTGAAGAAAAAATTATATCTTAGACGTTGCATGTATTTGTGAAGGATTGTATGTTTTTCAATAGAAATGTTTCGATTTGCCGCGAAGTATAAAATATTTGCAAAAATACATGCAATTTTGTTGAAGGACGAAGGACAAACTTAATAAGTCGTATTACACAGATAAAAGACGTATTGCCTAGATAGCTAAAAACAACATTTTGTTCAGAGAAGCAGACTTGCTTAATAAAAAGTCTGCTATTTATACAATCTTATAGTCGATGTACAGGTAAAGGACAAGCAAATGCCTACGTTACGACCACGGGGCCTTATCAAGACCATGCAACCGCAAACAGAAAAGAAAGAAAGTTAGAACTCAGTTAACTCTAAACGTTTATTTTCGTACAGGAAATTAGAGAGCTAAATAGCATCAGATGAGTTTTATTTGGTTCCACTCTCAGCCATCTTGGGACACTTTAGACTGTTCAACTTTGTGGCGAGATGAAAGTTATATAGACAATAAAATAGTTCCTAGAAATGGAGAGGAGAACTGGTAAACAAGAATTAAAGATGGCACAGGACAAGTCTGTAGATAACTGCACAGATCTAGATGGTAGCTGTAGAAGAGTGCTGTGAAGTAAGTCACCTTCTCACTAGAGACACTCAAAGCTCCTAGGGTATCTCTGTTAATAGCTGATGTGAAATGGAGCCCGTTAGTTATCCCTACAGATTTTAAACTATTAATTATTATTTTGAATTTCCCACAAGAATACCATTTTGAACTGTAACTGGAATTTAAACAAAATCAAACAACTGCAATTTATAAAATATATCAGTACACTTTAATAATTACAATAGATGTCTAGTAAACGTTTCAGATAAGTATGTACACAATCACAAGCTGGAAATTAATAAATTGTCATTGTCCCTTACCATCATATCGGCCATTTAATGACTTCTGGATTTTGCTTTCTTAATAAAACTATTACTTATTTCCTTCACTTTCTTTCTGTACAGACACTTCTGCAGCTTGATCATGTGGAGACCTTCCAAGAGACTTTATTCACATGTACAGGTAGACGTGATGCAACTACCAGGCTATGCAGAGGTGGTCCTTTACTCACACACTGCAGACGATTTTACACTTTACCAGAAACTGTGGTTGCGACTCTATCTTTCTCGTCTATGAACCTGCAAATATATGCACCTGACAATGGTAGATGTTGTTTACAACTAAGGCCCTCTGATGGTCACCGGTGTGACTGCACTGTCTCCACTGCTCCGCAGTAGAGGTCAAACAATGGCCAAATGAGTTTAATGATGAGAGTCTTCAAAGGTATTACACATCGCTCTAGAGTACTCTTGGCAGAGATATAAAAATAGCAGAGGGATCCTTCTGTTTTAGGGAGCCTAACATGATTTTAAAGAAAAGCAAACATAACAAATGAGATCGTCTAAGCAGTCTTGAACGGATTAATATCCCGCCCCTTCGCTGATGTAATATATTTTCGATCGTATTTCTGAGCCTCCAGCTGAAAGGTATTCGGCAAAATCGTAATCTAACAGCTTTATCTGGTTACAAAATTAGAACAGTACGAGTCACACGGGGGCAAACATACACTTCATTCTAGGATGATTAAAGCAACTATAGCTTTACAGTTACAGATATACAGATTATAGTTTAACAATGTAAAATATATAAAGTTGTATATAAAAATGAAGCGATGCTATTTATCATCTGCGTTGATTTAAACTGTTGTGGAAAATTTGGAAAAGTGGAAACTGTTCTTTGGTTGCTCTGTTATGGTACTTAGTTTCCGGTGTTGGGTCGATGGACATCAGCTTCTACCACTGTTGGATCCCGCAGGTGCCTTGGACTGTAATTCTCTTTAATAGTCAAATCTGGTGGCTGCAACGCTCATCATGAATTAAGGCTGAAGTAGCTACACGGGTTGTTAAGCGTCTTCAACACCCGTCTGATGTTGGTGTCTAGCGTAGACTGCTGACAAATTGACCTTCAAACTGAAAGGAGACAAATGTCTATGCTGAGTATCGGGTCTCCTGACATAGGCATCAGCCAACCTCCACTTCCATCCATGACTTTACATTCGCCTGACTGTTTACAATGCCTGAGCGTTAATTTTAACTCTAGTGAATCAAGTCGGATGAAAGAGCTTCAGGACAGCGGAAGGCGGCAATATATATATGTGTAAAATGTCTTTCTCCATCATCACTTTTTTATTTTCTACGAACCCTATATGTGTATATATTTAACTAATAAACTTTACACCAGCTTTGAGCATTACCAAGTTAGTTAATGTATCACCCGTGATGGCTGAAGTACATATGTATATATATATATATATATATATATATATATATATATATCTATATAAATATATATATATATATATATATATATATATATATATATATATATATATCGAGATCTGAGGGCAGAAGCTATGGACGTGGGGGAAAAGAACATTTTCTATTATTTATTAGAAAACAGTATCTAGTGGATGTCGTGAGTTGGGTATGTTAGAAGTATTTTGATGAGGAAGACAATGCGAGTGAACAGCAAGATATATAGAAAAAAACACAGATAATGTCCGAAGTTAGGGAGAAAATTAAGACATACTGGAAGAAGATCAATTTAAAGCTATCTCTCTCTTCAAGCTCACAACTCACAAGTATTGTTAAGTATCACCCGTTGTCTCTTCTTTCACACATATATAGAGAGAAATAGTAAGAGCTTACACAGTAACAGGTATGGATGAAGGTTTCGAACAGCGCATTAACAAATGTTAAAGTTTATTAAAATTTCCTTTGGCTGTATAGAATTTTAAAAAATAAAAAAAAAAGCAAAAAATAATTGATCAAATATCAAAGTAAACAATTACATACATTCATACATCAAGAGTTACATCTATTAAGTAGTGGGTTTGTAAACGCGTCAGGCAAAACGGAAGAAGCAATACCTTATATGGTTATGAAGTTTGAAAATCAAATGTACAGAGCAGTATCATATGTTGTCGTGTAGTAACGTTTTACATGAGGGAAGTGGGGGATCCCTACCAACATAAGACACGAAAATGTCGCATCCATTCTGCAGTTTTGTAAAACTACTTCAAGTTTCGTCAAGGAAAAATCATAGACAGATAAAAAACAAATTGAATATTAGGACGCAAATATATGATAGGCCATAGAACTGGAGGTACATTTTAAGATTGGAAGAGAGTAACCCCAGAGACATCACTTTACACCTTAATTTCTATGAACCAACTTCAAGTACACTCATTTAGACCCTAACGCAAATGAAAGAGACGGCATCTTAAATCAGTTTCCCGATAATATTCGGACGGTTCCGTGCAAAAAGAGTGTATTCGCCCGAAACAAACGGGACGAGTTATAATATATACATTTTAATTATAATTTTATATTTGCATTTTGATATATATAATTTGCTTGAGGATGTACATTGGAACATGAGGGAGGCTGACAAACCCAATACTGCAAATAACTTGACACATGAAACCCCACTGCAAGAGCTGATGACTGCTTCGTGCGGATTTCCTCACAATGGACCAACAGCTAACTTGGTAATGCTCAAAGCTGGTGTAAAGTTTATTAGTTAAATATATACACATATAGGGTTCGTAGAAAATAAAAAAAGTGATGATGGAGAAAGACAGTTTACACACACAGATGAGATGTAAATAACGTACTTGGTTAAATATGAGAGTGAACCTATGTAAATAGTAAAATGATGATGTGATATATTAACTGTTACCACACTGATGCCCAATCAAATTAACTTTTTCCCCCCTGATGTCCAATCTACACTGTCGATGTGTCCTTCCACTTTCCTCCACTGTATGATTATACACAATCATGCATAGCGTGAGCAATGTAGGTGTATGGTATATCGTGTGGGTTATCTCCAAGACGGGGACGTTCGGATGAAAACTTTCGTAGAAATGAGAATTTGGAAGATGTACTGTTCTTCAATGTTTGGAAATCTCTCTAGCGTTGACAAACCCTTGACCGTTGTCTCAAGACAATGTTTGCTGCTTAATCTCAAAAAAGGCAATTACTAGACTGTAGCTTTTAACGAAATGATCTTCTGGTAAGAAGTGGATGTCATGCAACGAAGCTGGTCTGAGTGAAATTAAATCGTGCAATACACGATGAAAGTAGACCAATTCACTGCAAGCACTGACGTAGTGAGTAGCTTATCTTGGTGATTTGAGCTTGATATCTTGGCGAATCAACTTGTGATTAAGTGATCTTTGTAGGTGAATGATCAAATTGTGAGCATGTACATTTGATTCAGGGAATACGCTTTCGGGTGAGTTGAACTTGACATAAATCTGAAAATCAATTTGTGCATGCTTGAAATTGACTCCTGCGGCAGGCTGCTGAGTGATTTGAACTTTATATCTGTATATAGAATCAACTTGTGAGCGCGTGATAAACAGTGATTAAAATGCTGCGGAAGCAGCGTTTGCAAACGCGGGCGTAGAAATCTTCCTTGTGGCATAGAAAGTGTAGGATGACCTATCTTGTGAATTCTGCTGTCCGGACGTAGGCTTTGCTAGCATCTTTCTGGTCAGACGCCAAACATGGAATGTGTAGTCATAAATATAAAGCCCAAAACTACCATGCGCAAGACAATTGTCCCGGACTGCCTCTTCTTAGCTCTGCAGTAGTGGTCTACCAGTGGCCAACATTCAAGATTATCTAATATGGGTTTTCAGTGGTGTCTACCTTCGCACAAGATTACTCTTGGCAGAGTTGAAGATAGGAGGATAATGATGCTTCTATCTGAAGGGAGTATTCAAAAGATGTTTTCAGAAGTCAAGAACAATGTTGCATAGGGCAAATCACTATTAACATATCTGATCCGTCGCCTTTTGTGAAGAATTAAGCAATGGTTTTAGCCCGAAAACACCTCTAGCTGGTGTAATCCAGCGAAATTCTTTTATAAGTTTTTGCTCTATAGATGTAAATATATGTCTAGATGTATATATATTAAAGAGTCTTGCTCATACGTTTGCTTTCATTCCTATAATAACTGAATCAACAATGATTGTTTTGTTTAAAATACCATGTAACAAATTTAATGATCAATTAGTTTTAACAGGTTAAAATAACAATGGAATAATGGTGAATTTTAGAAGTATATAAAAATGCCTTCACTGAGACATGGATGAGGATTTATAAAAATGTATCCTTTTGCTGTGTCCTTTAGTAACAACTTAGCTCGTCTAAGTGAGTCTGCAGCCGTGGTTTCGTCAATTCTTTTGTGATGAGGGCACTTCTTCACACAACCCGTTCAATGTAAGGGGTTAGTGTTGAATCCCTGTTCTTGACTCACACTAGTGGAGTAGAAACTTTAGTCTTGCTGCTTCGTACAAGGAACTTTAGACAAAATAAAAAAGAACAAATGCCTCGGCTAAGTACATTAAGTTGGAAGATTAACAGGCGCATTGTTTGCTGTTCACCAACCAATGTTAGCCTTTCTGAAGAATTATTCTCCCTGAGTATACACGGATCAGATTAGAAATCACCGTTATTCTTGTGGTTACCTTAATGGAGAAAATGTGTCTGTAAAGCGCGAGAACAATGGCTTGCCTGAATTACAATTAAAACGGTACGCATATCTCACACAATGATACAATACACTTTACTCACATGTGATGTAATAATCACTTCTCACTGCTCCATTCAGAGTCTGGGGTCACCTCTGCTGTCGGTTTTCTGTACGATTAGCAAGAAACAATCACGAGCGCCTGCTATAGCGGTTTATGAATATACTATTTTCATATGTTGAGGTTGTCAGTTTCATAAATATCTACTTAGCAAAGAAAAATGTAAAATTCACATGGTAAAATAAATGTTTACACTAACCCCACAGGAACTTTATGGAACACAATCTTCTGGCACAGGTCTATGGACACAGCACGTTGATGCTATTCTTGGAATTACTTGTCTGGGTAATTCTATAATCTCTCTTATAACTTGAGGTTATGACTCCTGAAAGTTCCAGTCTTTGTATATAAAAATGCGGGTTCTCTTTTAAGTAATAAAGAAGCCCAAATACTTCGATCTGGTCCCTTAAGTTCCCAGTCTTTATTTTAAAATTGCGGAATCTCTTTTAAGGTGGCACAACCAGCCAAAAATGAGTTATCTTTTTAAAGAAATAACAGAAAAATAACTAACGAACTTGTTGACATACAATTTGGCCACATGTTACAAGAGATATTATATTTTATGATGAACAAAGTTTACTTTATAAATTTTAATGTTTTATGTGAAAATAATTAATTAACATGAAGTGATGTAAAAAATGAAAGGAAAACCCCCAGTGCACCTGGGAATGAATTTCACTCACATAAAAAGTGCAAAGAATGCCAAACCTGCAGATGATGTGCATAACATTCCTACCTATGGCGTGAACCACCCAAAAATGTCTACCCCAATGAGCTTTGTAAATATGGCTCTTGCAATATGACCCCTTTAAAAAGCACAAATTTAGAAATTTGTATAGCAATATTTCTGTTTCTATACCATGTAAGAAAAAGTGGAGGTTCATGCCATAAAGGATAACATGGGCTATAAGTGTGCAAAATTTGAAGGCTATAGTTTTAAAATTGTAGAAAATATCACCGGAACTGTGAATCGCAGGCCCTGTTTTCGTTAAAGTTTAGTTTTTAAAGTGTTAAAACACTTATCTGATATCTTTGAACAATGATAACTCATAAACTATTACAGATAAACAAATAATTCAAAAAGAATATCGAAGTAAAAAGGCTTAAAAATTTATTAAAACACAATTATTATCTGCAAATCAAAAATAACCTTTTTTGTCTATTTCTGGGTGTATATGCCCCCTTAAGCTTTAAAGACTCCCAACTACTTCGAACTGTCACTCATAATTTTGGAATTCTTTGTCTAATCCTTCTCTCTGGCTCTGGTGAATTGCTAGCTTGAGGTGGCGATGCAGTCTGATTTGGATCTCCGATTTCGCTAGATTATGTTTCCATTTCTCAGTTCAAGTCCCAGATTGTAATTTCGACGAATTTGCCAATGAAATCAAATGTCTATTCCTTCTCTCAAATCAAACCAATCCAATCTCTTTAGAACTATGTGGGTCGGGGTGTTAAATTCTTACTATTCTCGGCGTGTTTTAAAATATCAATTTAAAAATTTGAACGCGTGACCTCTTTCCAATATATCCGAAATACTTCCGATCACCCTGTATATAAACTCACAAACACATATGTGATCTCTTTTCCTGTCTATATGCATTTCCCACCGTAATCTCCCCAGACGGGTTATCTGTATTATTGCTACATAAATTAGCCAGAAGGAGCGATTATCTAATTATCACCTGTGTTTTCGTGCATCCGCCAGACGGACAAATACGGATCTCTAGCAGCTTAGACAAACAATGTCATTTTCTGTCCGTACTCTGCCGGGTGGTATTGTTATGAGGAGTGCTCAGGACCACCTTGGATCAACCGTCTGTCTCTATCAAAGGTAACTAGACGACTTAAGTGATAAAAGTATTATCCGCTGACCTTTCAATTAGCTTTGTCATGCCATGATTCACATGGTGAAACGTAAATAAGTGTGGGAGCGGCTAGGCAAAACAATGTAGGTACATAAAATATGTCAAATAATAGGACGATGAGAGAAAGAGAGAGAGCGAGAGAGAGAGAGAGATAGAGAGAGAGAGAGAGAGAAGGGCGCAAAAGTACATGCATAAAAAGTTTTGTGACAACGACAGCGATAGGAAACCTAAGTATAAAAAAATCTCAAGGTCAAATTATTTCTAACAAACTCAAAAACGAAAATGCAATAACTAAATTTAGTGAACTATAAAGAGAACGATGCAACACCTCAATGCCAAGACTTGTTAGAACCTGCACGTAGATACTTTAACCAAAGGAGCACAAGTGATTTATTCGCATATGATGAAACGTTATACTTAGATCACTTTACCATAGGAAGTAAAAAGCGTAATGTTCTTGAAAAATATGGCATTTTAGAGTGACACTTAACATTTATTAAACTACAAGAATTAATCATAGTATCGATACTAACGACACTGGAGCGAATAAATTGTAAAAAAATCTATAGCTTCTAACCAAAAGTAAACCTCCATGGAAAATAAGCTAGATTAGCCATCCGATCAAAAGTTAGCTTAGTAAACCGAACACCTTAGCAAACAGTATAAAAGGACGCGATTTTGTAACTAGCAGTCAGATGAAGCAGAAAGTCAAACAGTTTGCAAGAGAAGTCATAGAGAGCAGTCAGAACAAGAAGCAGTCACAAAGCGAAGAGTCAAGCAGAGTAAAAAGCAGAGAGAACAAGTATACAATATATATATATGCATACAGAAAAACATTTTTTTTAAAAGTTGCGCCAAAGACTTTACTGACATTCCATATCGGCTAGTAGAGCTCTGAGTGAAGATTGGTCACATCATCTATACGAAGATAAAACACTAGTCGACTTCGACTTCGAAAGCTTTTTAAATATCGACGAAGACATTCCATATCGGGCTAGTAGAGAACTAAGGGACGAATGGTCACGTGTTCTATACGAAGACAAAACACTAATCGACTTAGTTTTCGAAAGCTTATTTGGTATCATCGAAGAAACTCTCATCCGATACATAGAGCAATCGAATGAACCAGAAAAAGAACAAGAAGAGAATCAATTACTAACACCAGAAGAGATTAAATAAGAAGCACATAACTTAGGAAGTACAGGGTGTCCTATCTTGTGAAGTTTTCTATCTGGAAGAGCGCTTTACTAGCTTCTTTCCAATTAGACGCCAAACGGTGTAGAATCAAACCTGTTTTTCTGGAGACACACTAAAGTGGCTTCATAAGTTTCACATCTAAGAACAATGGTTGACTTGCTTTTATCTTATTCATCACTACTGATCTCTCTGTTTTTAATTCTGTAGTAATGATGTATGATATGAGGCGCACATGATACCTGAAAAATATATTGCGTATGAAAGTGTGTGCTCATGTAATTTATGATCTTACAATCTAGATGAAGGTGAAGTGTATAATTTTGAATTACTTTATATTATCCTAGATGGAAAGTCTTTGATTTTATTAATCTTCATGAATATAAGTAATGAAAAAAGTCTTTCGCACATTTACCTATTAGGCTAAGTGCAAAAAAAAAAAATAATCCTAACTAATGAAGAAGAACAATTATTAATGATGTTATAAGATTTACTATCCTATTTTTCCGTTCGCATATTCCTTAAGTATACTATAACACTAAACTCAAGAGATATGAATCAAATGTCCGTTACAGTAATGAAATATTAAAACAAGCTATGCTTTGGAAAAAATTCTAGCTAGCGTACGTTGCAAACTCAGTACTGACTTCATCGGACGTCTCGTTACATTTCTCGATTGCCAATGTTTAAGAAATCGCTTACTATGCCGTATGACTGCGCACCTAATCAAATAACAAAGTGTCCCTCGTCCAGCGGCATTTGCATACTCGCGTGCCCTTTCAGTGCAAGTCACTGGCTCTCGCAACCAACTTTTTACTCCGTACTGCGTGTTCGTTTTGCGAGGAAAACCGTTGTTTAGGATTGGCCGCTTTTGTTCTCGTGTCATTCTCTGGAGTGCCTGCTATCATTTAATATCTTTATTCATTATCTCGCTAGGTAATTAGCATGTCGCTCTCCCAGTCTCCCATCTGGCAACAAATATTTATGTTACTGAAGCGAGTCCTTTGTGACGACGTGCTATTGTGTTGTTTCAACTGCGGATTAGGCATTAAACGAATTCTTCCTATTGCCAAGCTGTGCGTTCCGCAAAGTAAACAATCCTTGTCTAAAGTGACCTCGTGGATATCCCAAGATTGTAATGAGGCCAGTTGGGTTCCGAAAGATAATGTAAGGTGGGGAAACAAATCAAAATCACATAAAGTTACACTTAGGTAAACGACGTGACTATGAAAGATTAGTTTAACAATAATGAAAGAGCAAAATGAGAGAGAAAATAAAATATGAAAGATGTTGGAAAAGATACTGGGCGATAAAGAAAGGTGCCTTATGACAGCGCCTTATCATGCAACAACATGGTTTCGTGTGTCTTCCCAGACAAGATGTATGGTTTACCAATTGAAATGTCGCCCAGTGTAGATTCGTACTCCGTCTGGAGCTGGCAATAAAAGAAAAATCAATGTGGTAATATCGCTCCTTCTCTAAGCGTCGCCGATATCAAAGCAAAAGATAACCAAAACATATGGTGGGTGAGAGATAGGACACAGTATGACAAGATAACCGTTGTCGAGGAGAGCGTACACAATGAATACTGGAGGAATTAGCACGTTAACGGAATGGTAGAACAATATTGGCGGGGAAGAGTGAAGACGAGGGAAAAGGAACGAACATATTTTGTGACAGCTGGTCTCTATTGATCAAAATCCTCATTTACACAATATAGACATGAGGTTGTGGTCATATCGATCAAAGAAGTACATTCTACAATCAATAAAATACATCGGCAGACTATAGACATCATTTTAATTTTTTTCTGAATTATGTGTTAAATAATTCGTTTTGGTCCGTAGTAATGCCAAGTTGGTATCCCGTATACAATTAGATGAATTAGCATAGAACGGACAAGAAGTAGAGAAGAAAAAGAAGATGCAAATGAAGAAGAAGATGAAGATGAAGAAGAAGAAGAAGAAGAAGAAGAAGAAGAAGAAGAAGAAGAAGAAGAAGAAGAAGAAGAAGAAGAAGAAGAAGAAGAAGAAGAAGAAGAAGAGGAAGAAGAAGAAGAAGAAGAAGAAGAAGAAGAAAAAGAAGAAACTGACGAACTCTTGTGCATAAAAGATTTAAAAATAAACCCTGAAAAGGACTGTAAGCTTGCATTGTGTAGTCATGATGAGGACGCTAGCTGCACTAATGTTGTCCATGATTTTTGTAAGGTTATCGTATTCGGCTGGAGAATAACTTCAGTTGACAGTGAGTGTTAGGAGTACCAAGATAAGACACGACCTTGTCAATCAAAGTCAATCATAACAATAATGTTACAAATTACATCAAATTACATGACACTAAAATAATTAACAATCTACATATTTTTAACACACCCTTTCAGACGAGAACTGGCTTAAGCTTGTCATTAAGCAATCGGCTTCACAAGATCAAATCTGCTTGACTTGTTAGCTGACTGATGTGACTTGTGGCAAGTTAAAGAAAAGCGTGTAAAAATACTGAGCTCTTTAAAAATCTACAATGTTAATATCATGTATGTTTTCATGTTTCAGAGTATCTGGAATTTGTGAATATAACCCAAAGACTGGAAACAACGGTATATAGTATAAAAGGAAATAAATCCTCGTCAATTCCTTCGTCACGTGTCTTTCTCTATTTACAGGCTTTTCTTTAACTTGCGACGTATGTCACTCTCTTGAGACCTTCAAATCTTGCAATCGATTTGTCAGTCACTTGCAGATGAGCAATAGCTCTGAAACTTGGCATAGTTGTGTATTCCTTATGACAATACAATAATCAGTCAACTAATAAAATGATTTAAATTAAAATTAATATTAATGTTTTTCTGTATTGTTTCATCAGTGAAATCGGCGATAACTGCAAATAATCTAGATGGATTCTTTCCAACAAGATTGTCTCTCTTGAGAGAAATATTGAAACTTCTCCTATGCTTTTTGTCAATTTGATGTTACATTTTTTTGACTGCATGCTATAAACTACTAGAAAAATTATTTGTGGCTTTTTAGTGCATTAAAAGCATGTGTTTAAAATATTTTTTAAAATATTTTTTATTGTATCTTTCTGTTTCCTAGTTATTGTTTTCTGTTTTGCTGCAGAATAGTTTGCGTATCTTTCTTCGCCGATATTCTCACTTTTTCTGTTTTCGGTTCTATCGGTCACTATTCCCTCCTTTTTTTCCTATTCTTGTTTGCTTTTAGATTTTGAGGAATGCCATTAGTTCGTCGCAGGATACAACCATTACATCAAGCGATACTTGTGCTTTTTTGTGTTAAATATTTTTTTTTAACTCTCTTGTTGCAGTCAAGGGCCGTGCGATGATATTTATTTCGAAAAAGAAAGTAACCCGCTAAGAAAGAACGGGGGAAAAACAATTGTGTGCATTTTCTGTGGACAGTACGATGTGTTCTGTTTCTTCCTTTCAAATTACTTTATTCTTTTACCTGTCATACCTACATGATGATGAAATTTAGTGAATTTCGATTACTGTGGAATTCTTTAAAAGAACTGTTTTTCTTCATTGTTTTGGTCATAGCTGTAAAGTTTTACAAATGAGGAGCTGTTCTTGTTGGGTCTGAATTAATTAAGATAGCAAGATACTGTACCCAGACGGTACATCTTCCACAACGAAACTCGAACGTACCGTTTTCTTGTTTTCCGTTCTGACAGATGTTTGTAACATATACAGATGTAAGAAGAGTTGATTATTTTGTGTTATTTTCTACTTTATCTGTGTTTCTAGGCGTCTTGTTGTAATTTTCACAGCTCTATATTTGCCATCTATTGATAAGTCAGGAACGGCGGACATGCCAACAAACATGATGTTGATTGGAACGTAACATGCGATGAAGAGTGTAGAAATCATGACAACCATTTTTGCTACCTTCTGTGTACGGTTTGAAACGTTGTCAGCTTGTGTAGCAACTGTAGCCTTCAATCGCCATTTACTTTTAATACGTAACTGAAAGACCAGTGTTACCGTACATACAATGAGGACCGCAAAGGCGGTAAATGGGATAAATACGTTGTTAACTGCGAAGGAAATCATCTCTACGCTCTTCTTATCTCTCGTGTACACAAGACCAAGAATGGTTTTGTTTCTTGTTGGAAAATACTTAATGTCTATTTTGTTGACTGTATACAAAGGTGCAACACTTGATAGCAGGATGCCAAAGATGCAGACGATGGTAAGGAGCACTCGTTTAGGCGTAATAATTCTTTTTGCCTGGTGAAGAGAAATATAACAGATCATAACGGTCGATACTTTACTTCAATTCGTGTGCATACGATAGATTTATAAAACATAACACGGTATTTAAAAACTACTTGTATATAACACTGCAGAGTAGTCGAAGCTTTTGAATTTCCAGGCAAAGTTCCGGGTTGTAAACGTTCCAGTCAACCCAGCCTGTAAAAGAGACCCGATACTGCTTTTGAGGTAGGGAAGGCAGAAGCAGAGAGGAAGGGAACCGGTGACTTGATCTCATACAGCTGAGGACTAGAATGAAGTCTTCAACTCTTCAGTTAAAACGTCTGCTGAGGGGCTATCTTTAATTGTCTTCTCGATCTTTTATGGTCATTAAAAAATAAACACAACAATTAATTGTATATTCGTTATATGCTTACCCGACCTCCTTACTACAAATGTCGAACAATGTTACTAATATAGAAAAGAAGGACATATGGGAGAAAAATGACATACTTCTAAAACATAATGACATTTTTAAAAAATTTACAGTATATGCAAATGTGCAGTCGTCATTATCAGTGGCGTATTCTCTGTGTGTGCTGTGCGGGCTGCGCACACCTATGCCCGAAGGAAAATAAAAATTTAATTTATTATTCTATAAAATATTTCTCTTCTAAAGTTCTGCTTTCGGACCGCATGCATCAGGATAACGGATTTTCCCGCATAGAATCTACGAGTATATCTAGTTTCAGTTTCCCAGACGCGTTTTACAGTGCTGTTTTTATTGGTTGGTTACAATCGCCCGAAGTTTCTCGGGTAATTCCGTCACAATGCGTGCGGTACCTTTCGGATTCACGTCTTAAGATTGGTTTGTGTGGATCGGGGTCATGGCCAGATACGTCAATACAATACGAACATGCGTGAGGTGGCCTTGCAGCTCTCGGGTTGTAAAAATCGGCTGTGTCCGTCCAGTGTTTTTTGTGATTAATTTTTGTTAGTTGCCGGGAATGCAGATTATTACAGTGACAGTGAGTCTCAAGTTGTAAGTTAATTAGTATTTCGGAGATAATTGACATATACCACTAATAACTATCGTGGCGTAATTGAATATAGTTTGTTTTTAAATTAAGAGGGGAAGAAGTTAAATAGTAGGCGTACATATTCATTTTAAGTAGCAGCACGCCAAGCTCGCATTACCAGGATACGCCACTGGTCATTATAACAAAGAGAGCAAAATAGAAAATGTACGATTTCACTTAAAACAACACCAAATATACACTTCAAACCGGCGCTAAATAAAAGGGTTGGAGTACCGAGTCCGAGTGAAGCCAAATCATGCCTCATGCGAGTATTTTTTTTTTTCATCAGAAGATATTGATTTGGGCATGAGGTCGCTCAAGAAAAATGCAAAACTGAAAAAAAAATTATGAAAATTATTAAGAACGATGGTCTAACTTAAGTCAAAGTAACCGTCTGGAATAAAAAGGAACATTATTCATTACTTCTACGGGTAAGATAACAATTAAAATGACGACCAGTATAGACCAGTGGTTCCCAACTCTTTTACATGTAAGGACCACTTGTCCAACTATATATAAGTTGCGACCACCAGCTTAAATGTAATGTCGAAATGCCGTAAACACTTAACTGTTTTCAATAGATGAATAAGCCTATATTAAATAACACAAGTTGTTAATTATTTATCATACGGTAAGTGTCACAGCAGGTTCATAACACAAGAAGTTCTTTCTCGTTTGAAGGCCGTTTATTATGATCAGTATAGATGGTAGTACATTTTACAGGGGTGGTAATGTTATGGACGAAAACAGATTACATCCTTTCAGCTCAGTGACCGGCTTCATGTCTCTATCACAGGGTGGTAAATCAGAGACGACCCAAATCAGAATTCCGTCCTCTCAGTCCGATTGCTGGCTTCATAACCTTGGTTCAACGTCATTTCCAATCAAAATCATTATTCCTACGTCATCCGTTTCCAACTCACTAGCTAGGTGTCTGCTTCGAGAGTACAATTCTTGCTCAATTTCCCATACTCGCAATTGTGGCGTTATCATCTAATATGTGTCGAAATATGCTGTGACAGTAAGGAAATTGTTAGGTCACAGTAATGAAAAATAAATTATATATACAATGTATGGGTTAAATAATACCTATTCAAACAAAGCAATGGTTACAATTACAAAATATTCAATGGGAGCCTTGCGTTTGCACTTCGCTCACTTGATTTTTAAAACTAGACTTTATAGAAGTTAAAGACAGTCGCAAAGCTGGTTCCTATTGTAAACAGTTTCTGTGTTTTATTTTTATAGCACTAAGAGCAGAAAATGCAGTTTAACACATGTGAGTTGAGTGAAAACGAAGATGTTCTGTAAGTGGTTTTTCACGTGGTTTTTAATAAAGTTCACATCTTTTACAGTCTGTTACATGAAGTTCAGGGCACATACCTTTTTCAGCAAGCATTTCTCAATGAATAATACAATGGGTTATTTTTAAATCTTCACCTGCTTAATTTTTAACTAAACTTGTAAGCCCAGATTTTAGCCCTGTCACTGCAGCAAAATTATCAGTGCAGAAACCCACACAATTACCGTGTTTACCCGAAAATAAGACCTACCCCGTAAATAAGCCCTAGCACTATGTTTCAGGATGCTTTTAATATAAGCCCTACCCCGAAAATAAGCCCTCGTGCCCTACCCCGAAAATAAGCCCTAGTGCATTTCCCCGAAAATAAGCCCTAGTGCATTTCGTCAGCTAGAATGAAACACTTGTTGCCGAATGGCCAGTCGGAGTACAGACGCCACTAGTGCGCACTTGATAATGAACGGATGTGGTTCATAATTCAATACGTCACTCGTGTGAAATAAAGAAGCAGAATTTTGGCGTCAGCAATTTCTCGTTGCTTTTGTGTGTGCCATCGTTCTTAAGTCTCATAATTTTTGTTGCCACACCTGTCTCTTAAGTCTTCAATTATTACTTGATTTAATGGTAGACTTAAGGGAATAATATTTTGACACCCAGACAAGATGAAAGCAAAAAGAAAGAGCTATTCCGTCGATTACAAGAAAGGAATCGTTTAAGACTCCCGGGGCAAGAATCTTACGGCTTTCTGCAAAGAGAAGAAGCTTGATCTCCGAATGGTTCGAAAATGGCGAGCAGAGTACGATAACCTCAGTCAACAGGTGGAAGAAGGAAATGCTAAGAAGCACAAGTGTGGATCAGGTCGGCAACCATTATTTTCTGAACTGGAAGACATCATCTGTGAATGGATTGCTGACAGGAGAGCAAAGACTTTGGTTGTGCGCAGCGCTGATATTCAAGCATTTGCCCTTGCAATGGCACCACATTTAGAAATATTCTCAGAAGAATTCAAAGCATCACAACACTGGCTGGATGGCTTCCTTCAGCGATATAAACTGTCTCTAAGAAATTCGACAACACTGTTCATCCTGGAAGATACTGAAGTTATTAAACGTGCACTTGCATTCAAGTACTTTGTTGATGGAATCGACTTTTCTAAATACCAACTCTCCAACATGATTGCCATGGATGAAACTGCAGCGTTTATGGGCCTAGGATCTCAAACTACAATTGATCAGACGGGTGCCTCGTCAATCTACATTTCGTCCACTGGTTACGAAAGTGCACGTGTTACCTGTATTTTGGCAGTTTATCTGGATGGAAGGAAAGCCCCACCTCTAATCATCACTAAGGGCAGGAAAGATAACATTGAATGTGTTTTAGGCATTTATGTTCTTGAAACCGAAAAAAAGCCTGGTGCACACAAGCAGTTATAAGGAAGTGGGTCGATTTAATGCTGCCTCTTGTTTTGCGAGGTGGTCAACGAGCTCTACTAGTCTGGGATTCAGCCAGCACTCACCGCGCTAAAGACATGAAGAACTTCCTTGCAGAGAGAAGAATAGATCAAATAATGATTCCCGCAGGAATGACTTCTTATCTCCAGGCTCTTGATATTGCAATAAACAAGCCATTCAAGGACGATTTGCGCAAAGAAATCAACGACTACATTGAAAATAGAATGGAGAGAAATCAGGGTGAAAACTTTGTGAAGCCTAGTTTGCAGGAGGTCGTGACTTGGGTGAAGAATTCATGGGATAAAATCACTGACAGCTGTGTTACCAATGCACTACGAGCAGGCTAAATGGACAAGAACTGCTCATTTAAGGAAAACTTTATTGCTGGACATGAAAGAATGGGGCCAATGATTCTACAGGAAATGGAGTCGCAAGAAATTCAGGCCTGAATTCGGGATTTGGAGAGTTATGACGATGTTCCAGAAGAAGATGACATGAATGTATTTGAATAAATGTAGAATTTTGTACATGAATAAATGTAGATTTTTGTATCTTTTAACATAAGCCCTACCTCAAAAATAAACCCTAGTGCATTTTTTGAAGCAAAAATTAATATAAGACCCGGTCTTATTTTTGGGGAAACACTGTAGCAAAATCAAAGCACTTAATACCAAATCGATAACGCAACCGATGACTACCTGATAATGTGCCGCCGACCATAACTGGTCCGCGGACCACAGGTTGGGAACCACTGATATAATCGTACAGGAAAAAAACAAGCAAGTTTCATGATTGTTGTTGTTATGAATTGCACTAAAAAGCAGAAAGTAAATGTTCCACTCATTCTATTTCATAGAATAAAAGTTGATGGTTAGTTATCATTAATCAGTAGTTCGTCATCTTCATCTTCAGAATGGATCTCCAAGGTCTTCTGTGTCTTGTCTTGATGGTGCACTCGGTTAGACTTTTTCTATCCATTTCTTCCCCCTTTGTCTTCCTCTTACGCGTTTGCCTTCAAGTCTGCCTTGTCTTGTGGTCTTCAGTAAGGTGTTATATTTTTTACAGCCAACTTTGGGCTTACCATCAACACGAAGAAAACAGAAATCATGTACCAACCAGCTCCTGGCACAGTTTATACTGAGCCAATCATCAAGGTTAATGGTGAGAAACTGAATGTTGTGAACAGATTCACATACCTTGGTAGCACACTATCCCAGAACATTGTCATTGATGATGAGGTGAACACCAGGATCTCCAAAGCCAGCAGCACATTTGGCAGACTATACACCAACGTTTGGCATCGAAGTGGCATTAGTCTACAGACAAAGCTGAAGGTGTACAGAGCTGCGGTGCTTCCAGTGCTGCTTTATGCATGTGAAACATGGACTGTATACAGGCGCCACGTAAAGAAGCTAAACCACTTCCATACAGTCTGTCTCAGGAAGATAATGAACATCAAATGGCAAGACAAGATCCCGGATACCGCCGTTCTTGTCAGAGCTGGTATCCCTAGTATTGATACTATTCTGATGCAGTCACAGATTTGCTGGGCAGGTCATGTAGTCCGCATGCCAGACCATCGACTGCCAAAGATACTTTTTTATGGTGAGATACAGAAGGGTAAACGCTCCCATGGTGGCCAAAAGAAGCGCTTCAAAGACAAGTTAAAGACGTCATTGAAAACCTTTAACATAAACCCAGACACATGGGAAGCTGCTGCGCAAGACCGAACTGCTTGGCGCACATCTCTTCGTAAAGGTGCAGTGGCATGCGAATCATCCAGAAGAGCAGCAGCGGAACAGAGGAGACAAGCTAGAAAGGACCGTGTAATAAAACCTTCACATGAAGCAAACATTCCCTGCCCACACTGTCCGAGATCTTTCCAGGCCCGCATCGGGCTCATCAGTCACCTTCGTACCCATATTGGATGAACAGAGTGGTCTTCATCACCCGTGATGGACGAACAACAACATATTTTTTACATGAACAAAATTCTCATTAAGTCCCATTTCATTTCTAGGTTTTCTATGGCTTCTTAATGTGTTTTCTCCTCTTGCCATGAGACTTGTCACATTCATTAGTTAGTTCGTCATATCATTATAAAAAATAAAATAGATGTGTCCAATAGAAATTACTTCACACTTAAGTTGACGATATTTTATTTTTGTTGTGCTTGATTTCGTTTGATTTTTATTTATGTCTAAATTCAAAGAAACTTATCTTGTTTTTTTTTCGTGTTCTTTTTTTAATTCAATGTATGCCATTCCCAGGTTTATATAGCTGCTTAATATGTATTATTGCACAAAGTGATGGAGTGTTTCTGCACATGCAATCTTGTAATCGCTTTTAGTATTGATTCTCTTATCTGTGTCTTTCATCTGTATGTTCAAAGACTCACTTGTTGTGACCTGTCATTAAGTCTATTCAATTCTTGACTTTTGAAGATTTTTGTGTAGGTTTCAGGTGACATTTTGTAAAAACATGTAGAATATTGTTAAATATGTTAAACCTTTACACATTATATATCAGTGTTTGGAGTTGAATGGACTTTAGTATAGTAGTAGTTATTTTAGGATTTACCTTTGTTGAGTAGCAATAAATTAATTACCTAATTCGATGCATGAAAAATAACAAAATTTATATACACTGAAATATTCAAAGAAGGAAAAAAACTAGCAAATGCAAGATGTACAAAACAATGGCTTTTATTTAAAAGTACGTTCAACTTTGTATATGATTTGGGAAAATTCGACACATTTTATCATAAATGCATTAATTAAAAAAATTAATTAATGTGTTAAGCAGCAAAATGTAACAACTGAGCATTTCAACATGATTATGATGACATTACAAATTAACACTTAAAATCTGGAAAAACGTATCAAACCAATGTATATTATATATAGATATGTTTGGAAGTTAATAAACTGTTTATCTGTGACATGTATAGCAATTATTTTTTTACAATGTAATTATCCAAGGTGGAAATGGTAATCTGACATAAAAACGTACATAAACTGAGATCTTCAAGAATGAAAAAAGACTTATTTAATTAAAATAATACAACAAATTGACATTTACTTAAAAGATTATCATGTATGTAAAAATTTAAAACAAAAATTTAGAGATTCTGACTGTAAATTAATTAATTAAAAGCTAATTAACATTGGCACATAGAATGGGGCAGTCAGTGGAAATTTTTAATTTTGAAAACTAAACGGAGTTTTGTGAAAAAAAATGACATCAACAATCAAATCATATTAGCTGAATCAAGAAACAAAGATTGTTTTAGGACTTAAGGTATTCAAATAGGCAGTTTCTGTTTTTCATGAAGCAAAGAAAGGTGTTGCATGCACTACATATTGTTTGTGTTTTTCTTTCAATACTTTGAGTTGCCCAACAATGTTTTGAATTTTTCCATGTAGCAGTATGTTCTGGTATTATTGAGTGTGAGGTGCTGATATTGGTTTTTATGGCATTATGTGCAGAAGGAATATTCTGATGTTTTTTTTAGTCCACCCAGCTCCCTAATAAGTTCCTCCGTAAAAATCTTTATGAAGGTAACGATTCGGTCTATCTAGGTCTTCAACATCGGGATGATCCTTTCTTCATTCTTGAAAAATTATATAGCTATTAACCCTGGCAATATCAAGAAAATGGTAGAACAAGGTTTTCCAATATTTGTTTGTTTTCCAAAGAACATTAAATTTATTAATTAATTGGTCACTTTTATCTACCCCACCCATATAATTATTATATTGTGTCACTACAATAGGCTGCTTAACTTTTAACTATGTAATTTCTCCATTGACTTTTGTTTTTCTAGTGGCTATATTATATTAGCTGTCATAAAATTAGACATTTAACTTCTTTTAAAGATTTTGGAAAACCTTTCTATTTGTTAAAACACTTCCACATGCACATACACCGTTTCTTTAAAAGATCTTTTAAAAGCTGTACACTAGTGTAAACATTATCAAAAAATAGTTGATAACCTTGATTAATAAGAGACTGTATTAGCTCATAACTACATCATAAGCCAAACCAAATGGGGAACCTTGGGTACCCTTACCAAGGTAAACTTTAAAATCATATGTGTATCCTATTTTAGCTTCAGCAGGGATCCATTATTTCATTCCCCATTTAGTTTGCTTATCTCTAATATACTGCGTACATATATACCTGCCTTTATTTCGAACCATCCTTTCATCAATGGAAAGGTAAGTGAAGGCTGATAAAGCTTCTGACATTTTCTAGGAATGTAATCATACAGAAAGCGTACTCTATTTAGCTTATCAGTTGAATTTTCAGTCTCAAAGTTTGAAGCTTTCAGAAATGACATTATCTGTAAAAAATCGCATTTTTGTCATGAAAAACCTAATCTACAATCTGTGGTATTGTGAAGATGTACACCAATATTTCTGCACTCCTGGTATTTGTACAATACCCATTTACATAAGAAGTCCCAGAAACTTATAAATTCTTCAATCGTTACATCCATCCATCTAATGTAAACTGATGGATTTGATGGACCATACATCGAGGCATATTTGTTAGTATATAAACATGAATAAGATACAAGATCAGCAGTAAAAAACGAAAAAAATCCACAGGCCTTATAAATTGTCGGACAACTTCTCTCGTAAGTATTTCCTCCTTCAGATCAACCCCAGGCTTTCGACGGGGCAGAAACTTTGGAATTGACATAGGGGCTCCACCATCCAAATCATTATAGAAGAATTTAACACACTATTAGTTAAAGTTCGAGAAATTAAGAGTAATATTTTAAAATCACACATTATGCATTAAAATATTTTCTTTAAAATTAAAATAATCTGTCTGGGGAGACAATATTGTTGGAAAACATCTATACAGGAAATAAGTTCACAGATTTGTTAGTGAGATTGCATACAGATGCAATCGGAAGTATTACTGCCTTATAAGAAAGAGGTCACGCGTTGGAATTTTAAAATTTGATATTTAACAAAACGCGGGGGATATTATGATTTAACACCCCGACCCACATAGTTCTAACTAGCTTACCATTGGCTTGATTTGAGAACCGGAATAGACTTTAACTTTCATTGGGAAGTTGCTCTAAAAGTACAATCTAGGACTTGACCTAGGAAATGGCAATATAATCTAGCAAAATCGGAGTCACAGATCAGACAGCAACGCCAAACCAAGCTAGCAATTCACCAGAGCCAGACAGAAGGATCGGACAATGAATTCCAAAGTTATAAGTGACAGATCGAAGTATTTGGGCAACTTTGAAACTTAAAAGTAAATCCGCATTTTTAAATACAAAGACTGGAAACTTAAAGGACCAGGACAGAGTATTTGAGCAACTCTGAAACTTATTAGTAAACCCGCATTTTTAAATACAAAGACTGGAGACCTAAGGAATGAGATCACGTGCCATAAGAGAAATACTAATATTTCCCAGACCAAGTGATTCGAAAGCATCTAACTTAAGTTGCTGTGTCCATTCTAACTATGTCAGGAGACTTTAGACCCAATTTGGGTTAGGTTGTGAACATATATTTTAAAATGTGAAATGTAACATGTCTGTACTTGCTAAGTTGTTATACTAGTCATAGGAAGGTGGCAACCTCAACATATGAAAATAGTATATTCATAAACCACTACAGCAAGCGCTGGTAATTGCTTTTTGCTAGTCGTACAGAACACCGACAGCAGAGGTGACCCCATACTCCAAAATGGAGCCGTGATGAGTGATGATTACATCACATGTGCCTAAAATGTATAATATCATTTTGTGAGATATATGTACCTTGTTAATTGTAATTCAGACAAATTATTGCATTCGCGCTGTCCAAGCCCATATTTTCCCAGTTTAAAACCCAGAAGAATATTGGTGATGTATAATCATCTACCCTGAGTTACGCTGTGTATACTCAAGAATGTAATTATTCAAAGAGGCTAACATTGGTAGTTTACCACCTGTTACGCACAAATAATTACTTTTTTCCAAAGTCTTTGTATGATCGTTTTTCGTATGTATGATCATTATTTGACTGAAATGCATGTTATATATATTTTATGGTCAAAGGGACAGAATCCGATATATCGATACTGCTATTTTTTATGAGTTTACCTCCTCTTGTATAGAGACACGTTCGGTCTATAATGTCTTGAACGAAGCGTGACCATATCTCCTTATTTGGTAGTATCAGTCAACTGTTGTAGATGTTTGAAACCTTTCTTAACGCTTCTGTTCATGTCCATAAAAGGCGCGACTGTGTAAGACTTTTATCTCGAATGTTCTTAGAATCGTCTTATTGTGAACAGCGACTCAGAGATTGTCACTCTGCGCATGTCTCGACTGGGTTGTCGTTTTGTTGTTCCGCCCAGGTCGGGGAGTTGAGAAATGGACTGATTAGCGAGCGGACGCGACTGCGTCTTGTGATTTTCTTTCTCGGACTTTGGTGCTTTTTTCTGGACTTTTGGTGGTGTTAGCTTAGGCTTTGGCTTAA
Source organism: Oreohelix idahoensis (assembly GCA_024509875.1). NCBI lineage: Eukaryota > Metazoa > Mollusca > Gastropoda > Stylommatophora > Oreohelicidae > Oreohelix > Oreohelix idahoensis. The sequence goes on along the minus strand of JAMPIV010002756.1, from coordinate 4,837 downwards.
GCTAGCCTTTGTGACTTTGTTTTACATTTCCAGTTGGTTTCAGGGCCAAGAGGAAGATAATATACAAGAATGTCTGCACCTATTGTGCCAACTATTCTTATTGATATTGAAAAAGATTTGGAAGGTGGTAGTCTGCACAGGCAGGGTACCTTGGTGATTACTATTACTGGGCCGCAGGCCAATAGAGCATCATACTCTCTCATATCGAGTATTCTGGCTGGGCCAGCAGGAGTTGGGTTGAGTGGCATTGCCACACTTTACAGATTTGCCGGACCCTTCAAATGGTATGCTACGCTGACGGCGGCCGCACAGATGAAATATTACCAGGGCCTACATGGTAAAAAGTTTGAATGGACCAATCCGCAAATGTCCATATATATAGAACATTTGGACAAGGAAAGGTCTAAAGGTGTACTTCACTGGATGCCCCCTACGATAAAACCTGAGGCAGCGCAGAGAATTGCGGCCGAGATATCGGGTGACAAAGATGCGGAGGTCTTCCGGATAAAAACAGCCTCTGATAAATGGAACTTTCTATACAGGCCTTCTAAACACCTAATTCCGCATTTTGTCCACTTGAAAGCGGCGGAAGACAAAATCTTGAGGGTATCGGTGGCCCTACCCGGACGGAGAGTCCAGTGTGCGATATGTGGGCTAGACACACACTGGGTAAGCCAGTGCCCCAGCAAGCGAGCGCCACCCCCCCCCCCCCGGACCAAACAAACGAGAGAAACAAGAGAGGAAGAGGCAGTCGCCGAGAGAACGCCGGCGGAACAGAGCAGGGCAAATGAGCTCCTTGCCCCAGATAGCCCTCAATCCGGAGTTGATGGGGAGGACTTTAGAACATTCCTCTCTAGGAAAGACAACAAGACTAGGAAGAGGTTATCGCTCCAGGCAACGGGACCGAGCAAGGTCAAAGAGGTTAAAAGAAGCGAAAGCAAGTCGCCATGTAAGCGTTCCCCCAGTAGAAGGGAACTACCACCATCGCCAAGGGCAACTACACCAGAGCCCTCCCCGAGGTGGATTTCGTCGACACCTGTAGTCGACGAAAGAGCAGTGTCAACGCCGAATAGTCCTATAAGAGGGTCGCCAACAACACCCGAGGTTCCAGAGGCGCCAACACCAGCGAACACACAAGTTCCACTAAATTGGGCAGCAGCAACAGAGGTAGATGACATGGAAGCCATGTTGTCAGAGGCAAGCTTGTATATAGATGGACAAGCTTTTGAAGACGTAAGTCAATGAGTGTGTGCTTACAAGTATTTCTTCCCTGCACTGGGGCCCAGTGTGAATTAATGATGTCCAGCGCCGCGCAAGTACGAGTTGTTAGTTCCAGAGGTCAGATGACGGATGGTGCAAGTGTGGGCACGCCCAAGATACACCCCGATGTCATCACCCCCTGTGAGCTTACTGACGAGACGGACATAACAACACCAGTGCGTGGGAAGATGCTCCTTTTCAAGTTGGCCCTACAGAAACTCGCCAATTGCATTGTAACCTTAAAAGTAAAATGTAAAAACAACTATAGTTTAGAATGTGTGCCTTATATTTTAAGAGTTGGTGTTTTTTTCTTTAGTGTAAATAGTATTACATTGATGTTTTGGTTCCTACACACTCTAACATGAGCACAGTTTCCTCTAAGCAGACAACTCCCCCCCCCCCCCTACTGGGGTGGGATTTTTTTTTTAGGCGACGCGGTTTCACCCGCGTCGAGCCTAAATGATCATAGCAGAACGAATAGTCAGCCCCAGATCACTATTTCGTCAGGCAGTCATGTAACTAGGTCAACGGGTCAGCCCTCACGCACCCCCTCGTCAATGAACGTATCGAGTGGCCTAGTTACAACAGAGAGCGGTCAGCCCACAGTCACTGCTCTGCTGTGTAAGCCAGGTGCAACAAATATCTTTTTGCCTAGTACATTTATTACAACACACAATAAACCATTAACTAGCGATTTGTTGTATAATTTACCTGTGGTGGGTAGCCAGGACCAGACCACTATCCTGCCGTGTAATTCAAAAGAGACAAACGGTCCGCACTCAGTCCCCGTTTTGTCGAATAGTTTAGATATGGCAAGTGGCCACTCTGCCACTTTGCCATGTAGACAGTTTGTGACAAGTGGCCAACCCTCAGATACCACTTTGTCAAGCAGCCTAGTTGTTATATCCCTCAATGTCAATGGCTTGAGGAATAAACTGGAGCACGTTATCAAACTGATTAAAAGAGAGAAACCCGACTTTTTGTTCTTGCAGCAAACGGGAATTACTTCTGGTTATCATGCCGACCAGATCGTAACTAGATTAGGACTGAAACATGGCTGGTTCGCCCGGGGCACCTGCCATGGGGGTACTGCCATCCTCCAAATAAATGAAGATTGGGAAGCAGTACATTATAGAACAGACAATTGTGGCAGAATTGTCATTATACAAATACAAAACAAACACAATAAACATGACACGCACACACTTATCAATATATACGCACCCGCACTATACACTGACCAACCTAAATTTTACGACGGACTGTATGACACTATAGATAAGCATTACAAAGGAACTAGAATAGTGTTAGGGGGGGATTTTAACTGTATTTTGGCCGACTTAGACAGTAATTCCTTTGGACCCGTATCCCAGAGAAAGAAAATTCAAATCCCCCTATCAATACGACATTTACAACCCATCCTTGACAAACATGACCTAGTAGACGTTTACAGAAAACTACAACCGAACACACAAGCTTTCACATTTCATGACAAGACAAACCCATATTTTAGACAAGCCTCAAGACTGGACAGGTTTTACGCATCCAATAGTTACAATATACACAAAACTTACCATATAAAAAACACGCTTAAATTTACAGACCATCAAGCAGTATACACAATTTTAAGTACGGGGCACACATATACAAAATTAAAGAGATCCCCACATTGGAAATTTAACAATAATTTGCTAACAAATACTTTCTTCACAGACACAATAACACAACTCATTCAGGGTTACGCACAGGATATCCCCAATAACAACATTGCAGAATATTGGGACCTGTTAAAAAACACAATAAGGGATAGAACACAGATTTTAGCAACAACAATACACAGGGCTTTTAAGAGGGAACAAAATATATTAGAAGATGCAATAAGTTTAACAAAGCAGATAGACAAATCTAACCCACACATTCATTCTTTAGAAGAGCAGTTAGACCTGTACAAACAACACACATACCAAGGAGCTCTCCTTAGATCAAAATTAAATACTATTACACAAGAAACACCCAGTAGACAGTATTTAGCGATTGAACAAAACATACAACACAGTAGACAGATTCACGAAATACTTGACATGAACGGAAAACATCAGACAGAAGACACTAATATTAGACACGCTTTTTTTGAATACTACACACAATTATACACTAAAGAGCCAACTAATGTAAACACACAGGATAAATTTCTAGATTACACAAAACGTTTAAGTGATGATGAGAGCAAGAAATTAGACGAAACTTTAACTTTAGAAAACTTAAGGGAAGCGATTAGTACTTTCCAGAAAAATAAATCACCCGGCCCAGATGGGTTAACGGCAGAATTTTACTTCTTCTTTTTCCCACTTTTAGGCCCCCTTTTAATTAAAGTGTTTGAGGAAGCCTTCCAGAAAGGAGAGCTTCCGAATAGTTTAAATGAATCCTTTATCACTTTAATACCTAAAGATAATGCTGACAGAAAGTCAATCAAAAATTACAGGCCTATTTCACTTTTAAATACTGATTATAAAATTTTGGCCAAAGCTCTCACTCTGAAGCTTAAATTATTCATGAAAAATTTGGTACATCCTGACCAACAATGTAGTGTACATGGTAGGAACATTTGTAGACATACACACTTCATAAGGGATTTCATTACATACACGCATGATAGACAGTGTCAAAGTGCAATACTATCACTAGATCAGGAAAAAGCCTTTGACAGGGTATCGCATTCCTTTCTACACAAAACTTTACAAGCAAACAATATAGGTACATACTTTAGAACATGGATAGGGATCTTATATAAAAAGCCCCATAGTAAAATATTAATTAATCATAGTTTAAGTGACCCGGTTAGGCTGACACGATCGGTGAGGCAAGGTTGTCCTTTGTCTCCCCTGTTATATGTATTAACATTAGAGCCAGTGCTGGAAAAAATTAGGCAAGATGTAAACATCACGGGGACCTTTGTACCCGGGCATGGAGAAAGGAAATCATTAGCGTATGCTGATGATACTTTATTTCTTCCAGCAACTGTAGATTCCATAAGAAAGATATTAGAAACCTTTACAGAGTTTGGATACGCTAACGAATCCAAACTAAATATTCAAAAATCTAGTTTAATGGGTTTAGGTAAATGGGCAAATAAAACAGATTTTCCCTTTCAGTTAACGCAAGTTAACAGAATCAAAATTTATGGGATAAATTACTCTTGTAACCCCCATGACCCCAATACAGAGACATGGATAAAGTTAGTAGATAAAATTCAAAACATGTTAGAGAAATATAAATATAAGACAGCTACTATTTTTGGGAGAAGTATCATAGTGAACTGTTTCATTATGCCTAAAATTATATATACAGCTAATATTCAGATTATGCCAAAGTCAGTGGCAACTAAGATAAATGTACTAATTAGGAACTTCATTTTTAAGGGCACCTTTAAAAGCATTAAACATTTAACCCTAATACAGCCCAAACATAAAGGGGGGATAGCTTTACAAGACATCAACACTAAGATTAAAGCTTTAAGGGTTAAATATATAGGGGAGATTATAAAAAATCCAGATCTTTACCCATTAGCACATTACTA